>JAPZAG010000120.1:0-110280 GCA_027475135.1 Bactrocera correcta | reverse complement strand
AAAATTATAAATATTCATGTCAACGGATACAAGTACATACTTAGGTTGCTATATATATTTCTGGACTAGGCAACACTAAGTGTTGCCAGGTGTAATCTGACATTTCCATTGGAAAGTTTGACATTTTTTAGCATAACATCACTCAGAACGTTTTGTCATTTAATCGTGAATTGTTTTATTTACACGGAAGGGGCCAAAAAATGGAATTAACTCGTGAACATTTTCGTGCGATCATTTTTCACAACTTTCGACGTGGATTATCACGACAAGAGTGCATCGATAAATTAAAATCTTTGTATGGCTATGAAGCACCATCCTATAGCACTGTGAAAAACTATTACAACGAATTCAGTCGTGGCCGACGCTCGCTCAAAGACGAATTCCGTGAAGGTCGTCTAAAAACAGCCGTTGTGCCAGAAAACATCGATGCCGTACGTGAACTGATAATGCAAGACCGTCATGTAACATACCTTCAGATAGAGGCATGCCTATGCATTTCTCCCACCAGCATACATTCGATATTGCATAAATACCTGGCCGTAAGAAAAGTTTGTTCTCGTTGGATCCCGCACAATTTGACAATCGCTCAAAAAAAGGCTCGTGTGGATTGGTGTAAAGAAATGCTGAAAAAATACGATCGCGGTGCTTCAAAAGACGTTTATAAGATCGTCACAGGTGACGAATCATGGATCTATGCGTATGAGCCCGAAACAAAACAGCAATCGACCGTGTGGGTCTTCCAAGACGAGCCAAATCCAACGAAAAAAAAACCATTTTCATTGATAAATATACCTATTTCCATTATTAGGCCAGGAATATATATAGCAGCCCTCGTATATCGTCAAACAGAAAAGTTTTCCATACAAGGACTGGACTTTCATTGATCAGTTTGTATGACAGGTATATATACTTATGGTAATCTGATCGGAATAATTTCTTAGAAAATTATAAATTTGCTTTGAAGAATAATTAATACTGAATTTCGTGGAGATAGCTTGGGAAATAAAAAAGAATTCCATAGTAAGACATGATGTAATATGTAAAGCAAATAACTTTATACCACTTTAACGCTCCCACCACTCCATCCACTCTATTTTATCGCATCCAACTTTACAATTTTGATTGTATGGCAAATTATTTCATTAATGGAATGGAATGTTGGTTACGTTAATCCAAAAGTCGTGGGAATGGCAAGCTATGTTGCCGTTGTCATTGAAGCCAATTCCATGTCGTCTGCATATGCGAATTGAGTTACGTAGATATTTAATTGCTGATATTAGTAAAAAGATTGGCAAATTTCATAAAATTCTAAACATAAATTGCTCTCGCGCTAATTCAATATCTTCATGCCATTAAGTTTTTTCCGAAATTTTATATTTCTTGCTCAAATCGCTAGTTTTAGGTAATGCGTTAGTAATGATTATGATCTGTAGTGTTCCCACGCAAATCGATCTGAACACATGACTGTAAACATAAGAATAGATCAACCAAAAAATGTAAAAACAATCGCAAATATAAATGACCTCACAGTGGTAACAGTGGCTAAACATCTCGATGGCCGGCGGAGTCAGAAGTCTTGCGCATCAGCTCTTGAAAGTTGAAGAAAAGACATCGCTCACCATAGTGAGAATACTTCACACACGCAATTGAAGTACCTTAGTGTAATAGCAAGGAAGACTTGAAAAATACGACATGTGAAGCAAATAACTGTATGCAGCTCCAATATGGAAACAGGCGCTAGATATAAAATCATACGCTAAACCAGTCAACCAGTCAGTGTTGAAGTATTAGCTTGTACGGCGCCGATTGACGTCCTGGGAGCTTTAGAAACTATTAATACAAATATCGTCGTGACTTTAGTCCATATTGTCCGATGTGTACAGAGTGTATAGAAGCCTCTGAATACGTAGTCTATCATTGCCTTCGGTTTACAAGTACACCCAACTCTTTTTTACACGGTAGATACGTTGCTCAGAAATCCGTGTAAAAAAACCCGGGTAAAACAAGAGTTGGGTGTATAAGCAAAAAGCTGAAAATCACGCTTTTAGGTAGTCTCAAGATAGACAATTTGACTGCATTTACATAGGTGCGAATCCTCTGTAAAATAGAAAGATGTCGCCGAAGCATCAGCTCTAATTATGATAAGATTGAGACATTTACAACAACAGATAAGGCAACTTCAGTCCATACAATATAGGAGACTTAAATATCTTCTTCTCTCTCATAATAATACATAGTCCAGTGGTCCCGTGGGAGAGACATGAGAAGGCAGTGGGTTAGGTTTAGCGGATTAAAGTTCGGCATTCCGGTTTTCGATGCTTCTTCCTACTAAAAAAGAAAAAATACCGAGCATAACTCCATATCCAACTGTCATACTGCTGATCTGCTAATATGACCTTATTATCGAAGTCGTTTAATTATTTAAATTACTGTTTGAAATTACAGGTCTAAGTAATCTCGATTGGGTTTATCATTAGCTGCGGCACTAAATGCCCTGGACGCCTTTTAATTTGTATATAATATAATTCATGAATGAGTGCAAAGGAAAGTGAGAGACTTTGCTCATTTCCGTATCTGCCTATCGGCACAATACTTGCGAACAAGCAGTGAAGCAGGAAACGAAGAAAACAAATTGAGTAAGAAGTAAAAGAAATGTGCAAAAGAATAACAAAACAATCCGTAAGATAAACAAAACAGCAGCAGAAGTAAAAAATGGAATAATTAAAAATACAACCGAGTCAATATGAGCAGCAAGAACAAAAACAAAGTCCAAAAAAATAACAACAAAAAAGTGAATACGAGAAATACAAATTGCTCGGCTAAGCTAAGTAAGCTGAATTAATTTCCAATGTGAAATAACGCAGAACGTCAAAGCGATTGCACCGCCAGCAGCTCAAGCAATGCACAGACACCCACACACACACACATACACGCGGTAATTAAAGACTACAAGGGATTAACAAGAAGTGAAGATGAGCGCGATAACAACAATAACAACCGCAAAACAATGCCCTCCGCTGTGGTGGCTACCAAAACATTAACAGTGGATGCCACAGTGTAGGAGCTGCAACAATGTGCAGCATGCCTACTGAATGCCTACAGCCATGCTCCAAAGATTATCCACGACGAAAAACAGAAGTCCAAAAGCCTATGTTTGTGTGCGTGTGTGTGAGCGGCTAATCAAAACAGCGACTGCTCCTACTCAGCCAACAGAGGCAAGCAGCAGCGCTTGGATGTGCTTGAAAGAAGGCCATAAGTACTGCAACTGCATAAAGAATACCACATGCAGCCAGACAAAGTGCAACAAAACAAATAACGCTGATAAAAATATACAAATGAGTTCCGATATGCAAAGGGCACTGCCTCAGTGCATTCATTCAGTGTTTAAATGCGCGCGCAGAGCTTCTGCATGTAAGTATGTATGTATGTAGTTGCAATGCGGAAGGGCGGCTGTTGGGCAGCAACAGTAGCAGCAGCATGAGTAACAGATGTTGCACGATGCTGCATGCAACAATGCCGCCATGTAGCATGCAACTTGTTGCTTTTCCATGAGGTGGCAAAACGAAGAAACTGAATGCATACGTTAGTGACAGGCAATGAGCAGAAGAGTAGCTGCACAACTTTAAGAGCAGACATGACATTTAAGAGAATGCGATGACTAGCAGCCATTAACAACAAATAGCGGACTAGCTCAGCTGATTATGTTGCATAGATCAAATTGTGGCAGCCACATATACAAAAACATAAATGTACATATGTATGTATGTATGTGCGTGGTAATTATGTGAGAGTTTACATTGACAGTGAAAGACTTTAACCACCGCAACTTTGCGGTTTTCCATATTTACATATTTTTTTATTTATTTTTATTTATTTTTTTTTTTTAAAGTCATAAGCTACCGGCAGCACATGTTCGAGCGTTCATTTGCACCTTTGCATGTGTGGTAAGTCTAACGATCGAGAAATTGGCCAAGTTGCCGGAGAGTGCAAATAATGACGTGATCAAATTACACGCCAACCGGCATTTACTTCATTTAGTGGCACCTCCGACTTTGCATAAAGTTTATTGGCCATGTTTAGACATGCTGCAGCACTTTTGAAAACAAAATTCATGTTTCTCAATAACGTTCAGTGGTTGAAGCCGAGTGAGTAACCAATAATCGCTAAAATATAAAGAAGAGAAACTGAGTTAAGCATACTTTTATGCTTAAAAAGGGCACAATAGCCGTCATCGATTCACCATTTCCCAGCTCGCTATCTAAGCGCTACTCTCTTATCAAAAAATATCCATGTTAAATTCGATACATAGGTTGCTATATATATTTCTGGACTAGGCAACACTAAGTGTTGCCAGGTACAATCTGACATTTCCATAGGAAAGTTTGACATTTTTTAGCATAACATCACTCAGAACGTTTTGTCATTCAATCGAGAATTGTTTTATTTACAGGGAATTAAAAAATTTATCTCGGCCAAAAAATGGAATTAACTCGAGAACATTTTCGTGCGATCATTTTTCACAACTTTCGACGTGGATTATCACGACAAGAGTGCATCGATGAACTAAAATCTTTGTATGGCTATGAAGCACCATCCTATAGCACTGTGAAAACTGGTACAACGAATTCAATCGTGGCCGACGCTCGCTCAAAGACGAATTCCGTGAAGGTCGTCCAAAAACAGCCGTTGTGCCAGAAAACATCGATGACGTACGTGAATGAAAGACCGTCATGTAACATACCTTCAGATATAGGCATGCCTATGCATTTCTCCTACCAGCATACATTCGATATTGCATGAACACCTTGCCGTAAAAAAGGTTTGTTCTCGTTGGATCCCGCACAGTTTGATAATCGCTCAAAAAAAGGCTCGTGTGGATTGGTGTAAAGAAATGCTGAAAAAATACGATCGCTTAAAAAGACATTTATAAGATCGTCACAGGTGACGAATCATGGATCTATGCGCATGAGCCCGAAAAAAAACAGCAATCGACCGTGTCGGTCTTCCAAGACGAGCCAAATCCAACGAAAAAAAAATAAAATAAAAAAATTAAAATAAAAAAAAAAAAAACATTTTTTTAAAATAAAATAAAAATAAACATTTCCGTTGATAAATATGCCTATTTTCATTATTAGGCCAGAAATATATAAAGCAGCCCTCGTATAAGTAAGAGAGTATGAATGATTGTTGTTAAACAGTTCATTAATAAAAAGAGTGAATGCAAGCTTGTTGCACAAGATTTCCATATTTCTGTTCCATATATTCCAAAAATGACTTGAAGTCTTAAAAATCGGTAATAAATGGTGTATTTTAAACGTATGGCTTGCAATGAGACAATTCCTTTTTTCCGAGTTCGTCTTTTCAGCAGGTATTACGCATCGGAACAAAGTTTTGTTTAGCGATGAAGCTGGTTGAATGGGTGTGTTACGAGACGCCGTTATATCCTCAAGAAAATTAATGTTTGCTCTGCTCTATGATGATGTAGAGGGAATCATTGGTTATATTTATTCAAAAATGAAACCAGACAATGTGGAATACTATGAAGATATTGTTAATGACTTCTTCATGCCTGAATTGGAGTATGTTGACCTTTGGCTCCAACAAGACCTCGCTACATGCCATATAGCCAACGAAAAAATCAATCTATTGAAGGAAACTGTTCATGACATTTCGCTTCCTGTGTCTGTATCGTGGCCTCTAAGATCGTACAATTTATAACCCCTGCGTAATTTTTGGTGGGGTTATGTGAAGTCACTTGTCTACGCAGATAAACCCGAGACGATTGACGCTTTGAAAGAAAATATTTGGCGCGTTATTGCTGAGTTTATTCGAAAGTCGAAAATTCGACCTCTCGGTCGAGCGAACCGCGGTGGCTACTTGGCAGAAATTATTTTTAAAACATAATGACAAACCCTTGCATTTATAATAAACTTAAATTCTTGTCCACAACATTAAATTATATGTGTTTTATTTCCACTTGAGAACTTCTTCTTTTCTGGCTTAGACACCGCTTAAGCGGTCAGAGCCAAAAGAATGGAGCCATATGTAGAAGTTCGCGCAATTGAGGAAAGTTCTCTGAGCGCCATTCACTTGGGAGCGATTTTTTTACAAAATCTCAATCAGCTCACGACTTTCCATTTTAGAACAATTATCCTCTGGGTAGCCAAAAAAATCTGTTTGAATGCGAGACAAAGTAAGATAGTCAATCATCTGTTCTCAGTGTTTTGCTCTGAATTTTAACACGGCGAAAAGCTCTTTCAGAACCACATGCTTAAAAAGACACCCTTTATTACGTTTTTGGTACGATATGGTAACTTTGTCTAACGACAGTGGTCTGTTCAATATTGCACTGCGTCAGTCTTTAATCCATTAATCAGTTAATTTAATTCATTTGTAGGCTTGTTTCAGGGTTTCTGCACGATATTTATACAGCTTCTAGAGTTTACAGTTTTTGAAACCCCTGCTTTTGAGCTGAAAACGTTTTTTAAGGCCTTTTGGAATAAATTACACCTAATTATGCCTGCTCGCTACCGCGTAGATTCATTCTGATATTACAATTTCATGCGATTAACAAACATATTTCAAGGAGAATATATATGTATATATATGAATGAATGTGTTCAGAAATATGTAGTGATTGTCTTATGTGATCATGTCTAAAAATATTAAACGGACAGTCTTCTAATCTAAACATACACCAACTATGCGCATACATAAATACATACCTGCATAGATACGTGTGTGTGTGTGGATATGTGTGTGTGTTTGTGAAACGAAATGACATATGATAGAATGAAATATGACTGAAAAGTAGGCAAACATGTGCATATTCTGAATAGATTTTAATCACAGTACATACTCGCAATCACGTCCGTACTCTGTACTAAGAACGGCGGTACCGCATACTCAAACAAGTCAACTTGTTCCACGGCAACTAGCTTTGCACAATGTCGATGCCGCCGACCAGCCAATGGAACGATAGCGGTCAGACAAAAAAACATGGAGGCGACGAATGAAAAAAAAAAAAACAAAACCAAAAAAAACCTATTTGAAATGGCAAAAAATGTCAAGCAAAATAAATCATTGAATAAAATAGCACAGAGATGTGAGAGGTTAGAAACTATGTATGTATGTATATAAAGTGAACCAATACGAAACCAACAAATGATATTTTGGTGTTAGTAAGGAAAATGGCGGCCAGTAGTTGGTGATAATTTGGCTAGATGCGTCGATGTCATGATTTTTTATGTTTTGCTCGTTTTCTACATACACACGTACTAATGTTTGCTGTTTTTATTGAAAAAGGCCGCGTGTGTATGCAAATTTTAGTTTTGTCAAAAGGAAATAAGAAGCCATAAAGTTTTGGTTGGATTTGATAATTGTTATGGATTTTTTAAGAAAACTAAATAAATTTTGTAGCAGCAACTTTGACATTAGATTAAAAATTATAAAGAGCTGTAAATAAAGTGGAGCTACTTTTTAATTGATTAAAAAAAAAATAATTTTTAATTATGCTCTCATGAACACTGAGCACACGCTTAACTAAGTATTTAAAAAATAAATATAAAAAATAACGAAAGCCCGCCAACACGTTGCGTTTTTTTAATAATAAATATGCGCTAATCGCCTAAACACATTGTGCCCAGCACAAAGTAATTAACTGTATTTCCATATGCCCTCCTGAGTTCATTGTTGCCCATGTTATCTAGTTTATTATGTTTTGTAATAATAAAAAAAATAAAAATTATTATAAAAAATATTTGCAAAAAAACAAAGAAAAATCAAGTGGCAAGCTGTAGACGTAAAAATAAACGAGCAAAATAACGTAGTAAAATGTGCATGAAGAGTTATCAGCATTTGAAGGAAGTCGACAAAGTTTTTTTATGCATCGTTAGTTTATATATTTATTTTTAAAAGTTAGCTCATTGATTATTTGCCAGCAAAGCGACTACAAATTATCGCAGAAACTCGTGTGTCTGCAGCTCATGTAAAAATTATCCGTTTATAGTAAAGCAATAGCACATGTGGCACTAAGCAAGCGAAAAAAGTAGCATACTTCTAGGGGTCGCTGTTGCTGTGAAGTAATGTAACGTAGGCTCTGATTGACGAATGACTATTAAGAAATATTATAATATCAAAGTATCAATTCGAATATCAACGAATCAAAAAAATGTAAATTTAATATCAAAAGATCAATTCGAATGTCAACGAATCAATAAAATATATACTTATTATATTAATAACAATTTTGTTTTTATTTGTTTATATGTATTGTGTTTAAGTGCTTGGAAAATCGGAAATAATTATAACAAAAACAAGGAAAACGTCAGCTTTGGTTTTACGGAAGCTATAAAACCCTTCAGAATAACAAAAGATTCTTTACAAGGACTTTGATCGGTCAGTTCGTATGGCAGCTAGGTGCTATAGTGACTTGCTTTAGCCGATTTTTTCGGAGATTACACCAGTTTCTGTTGCAAAAAGAACAAAAGATTTGCATGAAATTATGCTTAAGCATATTTCAATTTATATTAAGTATTATACTTATATACTTACCGAAATTTACAAATTGCTTATCACCATATGCCTACCCAACCCGATTGACCTTTCGAATTGGTCAATAAACATTTAAGAAAAAAAATAAGTGCTAAAGCAAATCTATGGCGCCCGATAAAGACTATATTGCACAATACATTGTCTAAATAATTTATTGTGCGACAAACCAACCGGAAACAGCGTAAATAAAAATATAGGGATTTATTAATTTCATTTATAAAATTAATCAAAAATCTGTTTTATTTTTTTTTGTTCAGCAGTCGGCATTGACTTGCAGGTTATCGCAAACCGAATTCGGACGGCGAATTCTGATAAGCCGCCAAGCAGAAATCGATTTAGAAACGTTTGTATTAGCAAAAGAACGATGTGCCAAAGCAACTCTGTACAGATTTTTTAACTTTCCACAAGATTTATTAATTAATTTCGTTTAGGAGAAGGCGTTTAATTTAAAAGAAGAAGAAATTATTTATTTCAGAGCTAGCAACAATGATGACCGTCTTCGATTCGCCAAGCATTGGAGAGTAGACAATCGAATGAACTATAGGAAATGTTTAAAGAAGCAGACAGAGCTTGTAGTGCAACCCTGCTCTAGCATATCCTCTGACGCATGTGCAATTGTGTTACGATTCTTTCTTGGTTAAGAAATTCCTTGTTCCTTTTCAGTAACCCCTTGGTTTTGTTTTCTATAGACTATTATACTTGATCTAAAATCATAAGCCTTCAAAATCAAAGAAAAAAGAAATGTGTAGTAAAACTGATGTAAAAAAACTATTAAAACTAATGATATACAAAACAATACTTGGGAGCATTGAAGTTAATTGTGGTTGTGTAATTAGTTCCTTCTCCACCTGGTTTTTTCAACGGAGTGGAGGTCTACATCCTCTTCTGGTTTCTCTGAAGGGTACTGCGTCGAATACTCTCAGAACTGGAGTGTTTTCATCCATTCGAATGCCATGACGTATCCAATTCGCTGAACTATGTCAATATCGTCGTATATCTCGCAAAGCTTATCGTTCTATCACCACGATGTCAAAATCGTGCTTGGAAAATTTAACCTCGGGATGGTCAAAGCAGGTATATTTGGTACAACGGTGAGGAAACATCCCTAAATGGGTTGATACTAATCGACTTCGCCGGGACCCGAAATATGATTATCTGTATTACTAGATTCCAACATTGGTAAACTCATCAAGTTTCCTTGCTGTTAGGTTAGATTATGTTAAATGTTCGATCCTTACAAAAGGGATCTCACTTGAACAGCTTATGACGCCAGTCCGTTGTGGTACCTAGAACTGCTATAACAATTTATCATAAAGATTTTATAAATCGACAAATCGCTTTGAGTCGATCACAAATTTGTTGAGACGCCCAATAATAATTACGGCTTTATTTCTTGTTCCGCCGACGATTTGGCTGACAAGTGTTGCAAAGTCGGGACAATGGACGAGAAAGTGCCGTCATCATTTCAACTCACATTCTACAATACAACTTTAACACTATGCGTCCGACTGAATTTTTAGTCTTACAGTTTGCTTGTCTATTGGGAAATGTCTACGAAGAACTTCTACAAGATGAGCTCTTCTGAGAGCAAGCAGTTAAGTGGCACTCCTACGTTCTACTCTAATACAGAAGGAAAATGTAGCTCATCGGCTTCACGGTGTCCAGCGAAACCGCTCTGGCCGGGCACTCAAACGAGTATGTTGATTAAGAAGCATGGTGTAATGTCTGAGGACAGATATTCCTTGACTAACTTTAAGCGCCCAGCATGCGAGCTCAATACTAATAGCGCCGCACTGGTGTTGGAGTGAATGTTTTCCTCACTGTGAAAGTAGCTGTACCCCGGAGCAGTACATCAACTGCTACCTTAATAGGGGACGGAAGCCTTAAGCTAAGATGGAGTTAGAGCTCCTTGCTATAGACTACCCCACTCAAAGCTTATTGTTTTTCTACTCTAGCGACCAGCCCACATTTACGTTGTGGATATGTGAGCGGAGAAACAAACGCCAGTGAGGCTCAGTAGGCTCTGTAATGTTGTAGTTCAAGTTATCTGGAACACAATTGAAGAAGGAAAAAGTTTCAGCGTTAGCCTGTTTAGACTCCTTCATATACCCAGCTTCTAAGAGTGGTCTTCCTATCAATGCATCTGCCGGCAATATCCACGGCTGCTATGCGTTGCTGTTGTTTTTACGTGATTTTTTTTTTTTTGAGAAGTGAAATGGCGAATTGAAGACAGCTCAAACCTCGCGAGCTATTCTTTTTGCTTTTAGCGACTGGTGAACGACGTGTACTTGCAATAGAGTTATGTTTTTACTAAGCAATTAACAGCTGTCATTATTGCCATTACAATATGCGAGTGAGAGCAGTAAAAGGGATATTAATAAAGTGACAATCGAGCAATGCGGCATTAGAAGTATTTCAAATTGATTTACATAGATATGTACCCGTCTATGATAAATTGAACAGTTGCATGCTAATTGCAAGCAAACTGTCAGCGAATACATTGTAGTTGCTTTTCTTAATGAAATGTAACACTTCCATAATCTTTTGTTTGACTTTTATCTGAAAGGAAGAGTGTAATGCCAGCAGCAGTCGAAAGCAGAACGACCAGCCTGCCACACAGCCTGACCGCACGCCACCTCCCACCCAAGCACCAATGCAACGCAACAGGCGTATGTATGTGTATCAAACGAGAAATGATAGAATGTTGCAGTCTGCTCTTAAACTCAACACAGAACCTACCAAATAGCCACATACACATATGCATATATGTAGACTTCTATGTGCATATATTAACATTTGATTGTGCTTGGGGTCTTAAGCACTCCGGAAATATAATATATGTACTTATGTATAATATATTGTATTTATTTACAACAATTGCGCTAAGCGCGACCACAACAACATGCAAAACGGAGACGAGTTTGTCACTCTACTTTTGCTGCATTGTGTTGTTGCAGTTATTTCTCAGTCTGCTGCAGCGCGAAGAAGCACATATCAGAAGAATGTAGTGCAATACTGGCATAAAATGACCCAATTATTCCATGACTCTTCTGTACTTTCTTCATTTACAGTTTCAACGCTAGACATTTTGTTCGTTTTTCACTTTAACTCTTTTCCGTTCTGCGTCGTTAATATATGATTACAAGTTACTGATGGAATCGATGTACGAATGAGGCAAGTGAAGGGGTTAGCCGAGTGGATTCTTGATTATGCAGTAAACCCTGTTTTATTTATTTTTTATTATACATACATAAATATATATATATATTTATGATGTTGATTGATTTTAGTTATTGTTATTGTTGTTGTTGTAGCGGCAGAGTTCTGCCGAGTTGACAGTCCTTGATCGGTTAAAAAATTGGAGTCCGTTCTGGTTACGTAGACCCGGCTGTCGTGGGAGCGGTTGATGTGCCTACGATTGACTCCAAATTAAGGGTCAAAACTGTGTAAATTACGCTAGACGCTTTAACGGTAATTTTACCATCTATTAAGAGTAAAGTGCTAGAAAAGTAGTGGTCTAGGTCAAGTAAAATTCCTGCAAATTTCTAAATACCAGACCGTTTGATATAAGATTAGTTTGGAGTGCGAAAAGTTATAGCGAAAAATTATAGTAATTTATAATAGAATTTATATTTTACAAAAATCATCAGTCGGTGCTCAGTTTAACATTTTTCATGATTTTGAAAAATTTGCTCTCACTTCTCATCACTTCAATCTTGCGAACGTGTACTACGAGTATACCTCCCGCAAAACCTAAGCCAGAAAGGCTCGCACAACGTTAAAAGCACTGCTCTGTCAGCATTGTGAATATCCGATAATTTTTGCTAGCAATCATTATTAAAAAGAATTCCCCAATCCTTGTAAATATTATGGCATACGAGCACCTTCAAGACAAAAATTACTAAAGGAAATTTATTACTGAGAATCTTCAGTTTCCTTACGGAATAACAGAACACTCTCTCGATGCAGTATTTTTAGATGTCATTAAGTTGACAGAATTGTTGGCTTAGCACTAACAATTTTTATTGAATATTGTGTCAAACTCAAACGTAACATCTTAAGTTTAAAATCGTGCGTTTTTATATAAAATTCCCAACAGCAGGTTTATAAGGCAGATTTAACAAAATCGGTACCGATTATAACGAAATCCACATTGTTTTTGTTGACGACTATTTAGTTATTCTTAGTAATCACTTAAGGTTGGAAATATAGGCTTTTCCAACTCGACTTAATTCTGCATAAACTTTCTTATTGGTTTTAATTTTAACTAACCGGACACTCTTTAGTTAGTGTTTCTGTAACGGGATTCCTTTCATTATTTTGCTAAATTGACTCAATCTATACTAATATTATAAAGAGGAAAGATTTGTACCTATTTTTGTATGTTTGTATGTTTGTAATGAATAGGCTCAAAAAGTACTAAGCCGATTTAAAAAAATCTTTCACCAATAGAATGCTACATTCTTCCAATTTGTCATAGGCTACATTTTATTTTGAAAAAAATTAGGGATTCTTGGTAAAATTTGAACAATGTAACCGAAGGAGTAGAAAAATGAATCTTAAAATGTCTTTCGTCGAATGCGATGCCGAAACTATTAGCGATAGAACAAAATAATGTACAACAATATTGAAGAACATCATAATGTCTGCAAAAAACTCGGCGGTAGCATATGTCCAACTATTGTAGTTATGTCACTACAACAACTTTTTTCATTTTAAACATTGATGAAAATGCTAACCAAATTCAAACCATACTATTTATGTGTTTATATTAATTCTTATCCAAATAAATTATTTTATGGTCAAGACCATTTAACTAACTACCTATAAAATAGTTTTTAAATTCGACTTTCCATTCAAAAGATATTACGATTTAAAAAATTCAAAAATTCCGGGCCAGGGAATGTAAAGTATAGAGAAGGTGCAAATCGAATTCTGTATGATGTTTGATGGCGGCTAAGAGAGCCGATAGAATCAAAGTAAGGAATTCGATGTTGTCGCTGCTATTTAGCAGAATTGAGCACGTGCAGTGGCAAAAATATTTGTAAAACGACTGAATTCATTATTTATTACTGTTATTTTAATTTTTGATTATTATTATTTTTATTTTTTAATTTTTCAAAAGTGCCCGCCACTTAAACCATCAAAGAAATTGAACATAAATAGACTTACATACAAATATAACTGTGGGTTTTTTTTAATACAAATAAAAATATTTGTGAAATAAAGTTTTTTATATCCAAATTTCCAAAAATAAATAATTGTCTACCCCGTGCGATGCCGGGACGGGCTGCTAGTCTTAGATAATAGCGATCGTTTTCAAAAGAACATAGAAGCTTTTTGTTTTGTTTTTATACCCAGAACAGCATATATTAGTTTGCCACGAAGTTTCCCAAAAAGAAACGTCGGAGAGTGTTTTCTTAGACGTGTGGTTTTAAATAAGACAATATTTCTTTTGGAGTTGGTCTTGTTGCAAAGTGGGATACAGGTTTTATCAAAGTCATGACTGTTCTGGAAAGTGAATCGCGGAAATGTTTGGGTTGATAGACGAAAATGCTTTAGGTAAACATTAAGTATCTAATTATGAAGAAATTCTTCAAAATATGTTGACAAATTTTCGTACTCTGGAAGCAAATTTGAGTATCAAGTCAGACTATATCCGCAAACATCTGGATACATTATCGTATAGTTTTGGATATTAAAGAGAGGAAAACAGCGAGAGAGAGATCTTCAAACGGGATCTAAAAGTAGTGAAGGAAAGTTATCAAGGTCGTGGAGATCGTCATATGATGGCAGCTTACTGCTGGTGCTATAAAAGATAATTCTACTGAAAAAATTATAAAACTAAATTTTTATTGTAACATAGCACATGCTTTCGACATTTTTTTCTTTGTTTACTATGATATATCCTTTTTTTTGGAACAAAACTGATAAAATGAATATATCTGCTATTTGGTTCAATTTTCTGATTTTTGTAATGTAAACTAAATATATATGTATTTAAAAATAAAAAAGAGCAAATCTTATAAAACCAGTTTGATAAACTGTGGGCACAAATATATCCAAAATCCAAATCTAAATCGAACTTATATCTAAGGCAATAAAACCACTGTAGACCACTGTAGACTAGCGTATTGCATTTATTGTTGTGTTCTACGGGCAGAGGGGATCAATGGTAAATATTGCTTCAAAAATGAATTATAATGCAACTGTCTATGGGAAACGCTTTAGAGCCATGATTTTGACTTTTTCATTCTTGAATTGGAGGTTGTTGATATGAAAGGCCTATGGCTACATTAAGTAATACAGTGCTACATGCTATACTTCCAAGAAAAAAAATAAATTTATTGAATAAAACTTTTGGTGAGAACATTACACAGTACAACAGCTAATCTGGGGGGTGAAAAATTCCAAGTCAGGGTGATACTAGGTCAGGGTGGTACTAGGTCAGTATAGTAAAACACTCAAAGGGTTTGGCGTTCGTATGTGTCAGTTTGTTTTTATGACTTTTTAATTTTTTTCCTTATCTTGATGTTTTTTCGCTTAGTTGTAACATTTTGGCAAAAAAAAAAAAAAAAAAAAAAAAAAATCCACAGTGTTATATATCGTCGTGAGTCTTTAACGTCGCTTCCAACATCGTGCCATTGAACACCGTTGGCATATTTTTGTCGTGTTATGCGAAGTCGCTTGTATGCTCTAGACGACTGACGCCTTGGAATAAAATATTCCCGTGGAACTTATTCGAGCCGTAGCGTTCACTTGGCCGAAATCATTTTTAAAACATAGTGGCAAAGCCTTATCTTTATAATAAAGCTGAATTCTTGGTCGTAACATTAAATTATGGTATATAGTATAGTATTTCCTCTTGACCACATGTCTAAAAACACCCTTTATAAAAGATCAGCATGATGGGTTGAATTGATTCAGCCATGTCTGTCTGTCTGTATATTGTATAAGCAAACTGGTAGGACTCTATATAGCATATAGGTGATCACCTTGAATATTAGGCAAATAAGAAAAAATAGAAATAGCAAAAGATACATAAGAACATATGGTAGAAGTACGCAGTGGTTTGCATATGGCTGTCATACACACTGAACCATCAAATACATGTCCTTGTACGGAACATTTTTTTTTATTTGAGGAGATATCTTCACTAAATTTGGTACAGATTATTGTCCAAGGAAACGCGACAATTTCTGAACAAATTGTTCATATCGGACAACTATAGCATAAGCTGCCATACAAACTGGCCGATCCAAGATTACGATTATGATCATTTTATACCCTTTATGCTATAAGAAATACACTTGTGAAAGGTATTATAGCTTCGGTACCACCGAAGTTAACGGTTTTTTTATTTTTAACCCGATTTCAGCTGGCAGCTCTAACATATGTATGATTGGCGCAGGAAATACAAAATCAAAAATATGAATTGACTTTTTTAGCGTACTTATATTAACAGGTTTTGTGGATCATGGTACTTATTCCTTTAATAGTTAGGCAATAAGTTTTCTAGCAAAATTTATGTTAGGCTTATCGATATATGTATGTATGTATTGTTAATCTATTGATTTTTTTGTTTTGATTAAAAAAATGTGTTTTAAATTAATTTTGAATAATATTATAATATTTAATATCAAGAATTACGCTACTGATTTTTTACTTTTTGAGGGGACACATTTGCAGTCACAATAAAATTATCGCCTTGCACACCATTAAAACATGTTGTTTACTTACCCTCGCATCGGCAAAGCTGTAGTCATTTTGCACGAAGGCAATCAGGTACATTGCGAAGATCAGCGACCACACATAAGTGTGCGTCAATCGCCGTTGGGCGCCACCACCCAAGAGACCTAGTTGGCCTCTGGGCAACTTCATGATTCCTATGCTTCGTTTGGATGCCAATAAGTCACGACTCCACACTTCCAACGCCACAGATCCAATGGACGTGCGGCAACACAGCCAACACTATTGTAACGTGGCAACAATAAATAACTACTCAATATTGTTCTTAAACTATACAACAGTTTATTTGCATTTAGCTGCTGCAACACAACAATTTATCGAAGTAATTTTGAGTTTTATCTGTCTATCGGCAGTTGCACTAAATAATTTGAATGTTCTGAGGAATGTCGCACTGTGAGCAGCTCTTTGCACAATTCCAACTCCAACTTAAATTTATCAAATTCGGAAAATTCGTTTTAATGAATTAAATAATTAAAAAGAACCGTTTTGGAAAGTTTATTTTATTCAAAACTAAAACGAAGGCTACGACTATAACTACGACAACGGAATGAACGGAGGCGCACGACGTTTATGCCGTTGAGCGGCGTTACATCCAGTCGCTGCGAGCTGCTGAAAATCTGTCTCGATGTTCGGTCGTCGAGCACTCTCCCCACATGGAGACCGACAAGCGTTCGAAGTGGTACTAAACACGCGGCAATCGACGGATTTTCATGCTGCTCCAAAATCCGTATGCGCGCGAGCAATTCGACTCACCAACACAGTTGCAACCTACCGCCTATGCATTGGTGGTCGTGTGCCCGAGTGCTCTCAGCTAGTCACGGCTGGCAGTAGGGCAGCTTGCGCGAATACGACTGCACCAGCCGGAGACAGTTGCATATGTGTGCGTGCGTTTATTGCTTGCGTTTGTGTTGGTGCCCGCCGCAGTGTGGCTGCGCGCGCTTTTGCTTGTATGTGTGTGTAAAAATATTGAGGATTTTAGATCGGACGTGCGCGCCTCATTCGATTGCCTTGGAGCACGGAAATCGTGAAATGATTTTTGAAACTTAGTTAGCATCCAAGATGTGTTTGTAAGTTTGCATAGTTGCCCGGCAGCCGCAACTCTTTGCCCCCCTACGTCTTTAAGCTACGCACTTCGGCGCTTGGCTATTACAAAACCGAGCAGTAAAGTTTCTTCCGAGATTATTTGAAGGTTTTCGAATCTGCTGATAAGGCGGATGTTGCTGCGTATTTCCGTTCACAGCACAACCCTGCGAAATTGTGTCGCGTGAAGAGATTTAACTTATATACTTAATTTGAATTATTTTTTACGTTTGAATTAAACCCAAACAATGAGCATTTATGCTGATATTGCTGCGAAGTGTGTTGCGCTTGGCAAACTTGTTTTTCTTAAATATTCCGAACTGGTGCTACTTACAAAGCTTGGTTTTGGGAGGCCTTGATAAACATGGTATATGTCCACATAAATATATATGCACACATGTTTGTGAAATACTACGATTTAAAGTGGACATCAATTCTAAAATTAGGCAAGGTTTTGCGATTAGGTACTCCGAATTGCCATCAGTAGGTCAAAAGTTCAATTTCATTGTTTGTTATACCCGAAAGGCTCATGTATTTTGTTGTATGGTTGAGATAAGCAATGTTAGCGAACGCACTTCAGGAAATCAAATTTAGCTTAGAACCTTGCAGACCTGGTAAATCTAACTTTTTGTTATAAGATCGAGAAAAATATGCATATGGCAATCTGCTTCTTGGTACCGGAATACTGAAAAGTACGTATATAATCATAATTCATGCTTATCAATATACCCCTATGCAAGTAACTAGGTATAATCCAGAAATATTTCTATATTTTCTTCTCCTTTACTGGCGTAGATCCCGCCTACTAGATTATAGCCGAGTGGCGCGCCAGTCGTCTTCTTTTCGTTATTTTGCGCCAATTCGAGGTACAGAGTGTAGCCAGGTCCTTCTTCACCTGATATCTACATCGGAGTGCAGTTCTTCCTCTTCCTCAGCTTTCAACGGCGGATGCGGAATCGAAAACCTTTAAATCTGGTGTATTCTCTTGCATCCAAGCTTTCTATCCTATCGTCCAGCTGCTGTGTCTTGATTCTATGCTGATGTCCCCGTATTTTTCGCACAGCTCATCGTTCTATCGATTGCGATATTCGCCGTTAACAAACCTTTCTCTCAAACACTTCTTAGGTTCACCCATCTGATAAAGAGATGACAGTTTGTTTGATGACAGGAGATATTTCGTCTTGCCTCCGTTCACTACCAGACATTTTCTATGACTATCCAGACTGGATAAGGAAGCGTATAGTCCAGTCATTATAGTAAGTTCACCTCGGAATTCGATATACCCATTTATATGTCTGTAAATACTTGTATATTAATATATATCAACCTTCTCTATTCAGCTCTCCAGCAGGAGATTGAAGAAGTAGCACGATAAGGAGTCGCTTTGTCTGAAACTTGGCTTGATATCGATTGGCTCGGAGATGTCCTTCCCAATCCTGACGGAGCAGTTGGTGTTGCTCAACGTCAGTTTACACAGCCGCAAGAGCTTGAAGGGGATATCAAGTTGGGCGGCTTGTCAGAGACGGCTTTAAAATCACGGCTTATGCTCGAAAAAACCTTATATATGATACTAAGGAGGCTAATCGCTTTTCTTAATTGTACATAGCACACTTAGGTTCCAACCATCTGGCATGTTTTCATCCGACCATATCTTGCAAGAAGCTAAAAACATGACCGCGTCAGTTCTTCGCCGCCGTATTTAAATAGTACGGCCAGTAATCCATCGGCCCCTTCTTTGCTGTTCTTCAGGCCGGTAGCTATTTGAACCTCATCATAGTCGGGCAACGTTTTTTCCATCGTTATCGATGTTATACTTTCACTGTCAGCAGGGTGGGGAAGTGATCCCTCCATTTTAATTTCACATTAATATAATCCTTGAATTCTTTACCTTTTATATCTATTGGATACAAATAGTAGAAAATAAATTAATAAAAAAGTTCCGAAACTGTAAAGTTAATTATTTTTGATTAGCAATTAAAAAAATTTGAAGAATGTTAGCCTTAATTGTTCTCGATCTATTTGCCTTACAATAATGCCATTAACTAACTATACAAGTATTAGTTAATTAAAAGCAAATTTATGCAAAAGTTTCCAACGAAGAAAATTGTCAAATAAGGAAATTTTATAAATAATTCCTAATTTTTCTTATAATTGAGCTTTTAATGAATTAAATGATATTCAAATGGATATAACTTGATGTTATCAAAACCAATGGCAAAAGGTAATCAAAACGTCTTCGATATCGGATGTTAAGAAATTTGAATTGAAAAGTATTGATTTTGATAATGATACAAGTGGCTTTTAAAAGGTATGTACGAGTACATGGGTTTCACGGCTCTAAAAAATTAATTTTTTCATTGTCTTATTTAATTCTATAAAATCGCTAAAATATTGACCTATTTGCACAAGTTTTAAGAAACAGCCTTGAAAAGTTGCAGGCTTGAGTTGCTATATATATAGTATAATCACTTAAATCTTTAAACGAGGTTTTCTCGAAACTATATTTTCCGAATCGGTTTTCAAAGGTTTCTCGCGAACTACTCAACTGTTATAAATGAAATTTTACAAGGTCTTGATTGAAGGATTTAATTTAATTTATTGTTTTAAGTACTAAAGAAAAAGCATAAAAACTTAAAATTTAATTGTGAATGTTTGTTATCATTCAAAAGAACATTCTTTGATATCTAATTTTTGGAGATTAACTCTTTTAAGTTTTGCCGCGATTACGTTTCAAATGGTGTGACATAACACGATCTTGGTGGCCAAGCGACCGGCTCAAAACGAAAAGAACATTGAGTCAGAAACGGGTCTCATTGCTGAACAAAATTTGGCTCGAAAACGTCAGATTTTCTTGGAACTTTTCAAGAGTCCACAGTGTGAAACGATGTCACTTGGAAAGGTCAAGCGGCTTCAGTTCTTGCACAAGCTGTATTTTGTACGCTTTCAGTTAAAGAATGAGCCAAGTCGTTCCATACAGCATCGAATCGACTTTCCACTGTCTTTTTTCACCTACGGCTGCTATTTTTTCTTTACTATGTGCTGGATGTGGTCTTTTCGGTCGAATATTATCCAATAATGAATACTGGGCCTCAAAATGGGTGATGGTGTTGCGAATAGTACGCTCAGGCCGATTATGTTGACCATAAGTCGAGAGAAGCGGGTGAAATATTAATTGGCATTGTTAAACAGTTTGAGAAGGTGTCTCTGATATTGAGTTATATATAATTTCTCTTCTCATTACTTTCACTTGTAATGTTATAATGGAATGCGATAATGTCGAGGGGTCATTCTCAGCAGATCTATGGCTTGACTCGCCGGTTCATGAATGGAGCAATTCAGGCAGCAATTTCGAAATAGTTCTGTAGTCAAATAAAATGTTCAGAAACCCATTTGAACAAGAGAAACATTTAATTTGTCTGCTTTTTAACCCTTCGCAGGTGCATTTCTTATAGCATAAAAGAGTATAAAAAAATCTTTATCGTAATTTTTATCGGGCAGTTTGTATGGCAGCTATGTGCTATAGCAATACAATCAAAACAGTATGATTGGAAACTGTTGTATGGGCTTGGAAAATAATTTATGCCACATTTCGTGAATATATTGTCAATTATTTAACAGAAACTTATTTTTGAGCGAACAGTTTGTTTGGCAGCGATCAATATCTCAAACTTAAGGGACTAGTTGGCGACATGATTCGACAGTTGGACATGGCTAAATCGACTCAGTTCGTACCGTTGACTATTTATATACATAAATTTAATGTATCTCTGTTGCTTCCTTCTCGGTGTTTAACCTTCGGACAAACTTAATTTACACTGTTCAGTGTATAAAAAACGCCAAGCATTGGATTTATCAAACTCAGATGATTGTCTTAAAACGGCTAGGTAATTTGACAGAATTCAGTTCCCGAAGTTCATAGCCTCTATCCATACCTTACGTTCATAGGTTGAACAAGAGACCAGGTTAAAATTGCAAAACTCTTGTCTGCATGGATACCCCGTCCTTTTGCGTAACTCCATCCGTTCCAAAAAAAAACAAAGACATCAAAAAAATTGCCACACACATACATACATAAACACGAATGAACTCAAATTTGATACGGCTGTTTAGTTACAAGCTTTATCGCTGAAAGCCTGCGGAGATATACATACATATATATGTATATATGTTATATATGTCATGTATATGTAACTAACTACATAACATATTCAATGTAGTAGTGTATACCAAGTACCTATGCATTTACATATATTTGCACACGACGGATATGCCGGCACGTCGGTGCTGTCATGAATGGGTGGCATGTCGCAAGATCGGCGCAAACATAATGCGCCAACCAATGGTCTGGCACAATCGGTGTAGCCGAGCGCACATCTTTTCTATGTGTTGTACATGTACTTATGAAAAGCTGATCGTGAATAAAGCTTATCACTTACTGGCGTAGCTCTCCATCTCCTCGCACAGTCCGTGTGAACTACGGCTCTCACACATATTATGCCTTCAATCCCGTGTGGACACACACAAACATGCGCAATATTATCGTACATATACCGTATTTAGTGTACGATGTGTTTGAGTATGTGGCAGCTTGGTTGGCGGGCGGCTAGTGGACGTTTGCCGTTGGCTGGAAGTTATACTATAATTAGTCGAGTGTTGCCTTCTAAAGTAAGTGGCTGCTTCTAGTTCTGGTGCGCCACTGGCACTTTGTGTCTTCATTTGGCGTACATTTATTCTTTCTTGTGTTTTGTTTCTTCATTTGTGGTTGTTTGTATTGGTGTTGGTGTTGGTGTTTGCTGCGTTTGCGGGAATTATGCTCGTCTAGCTGCGTCGGCAAGTCGAGCATTCAGTCCGCTCCAGACGATCCATAGTGTTAGATCGCTTTAGGAAGCCCGTCGTACCCGCACAACGCGCCAGGGTTGATGGGGTTTGAGGCAGAATAAATTCGCCTTATTTTTTTAATTTTGAATAGTTTCGCGTTTCCTATTCCGTTCGTTATGTAGTTAAACGAAAAAAAAAAATAATATTAGCCAAATAAATGAATGTTTAATAAACGATAAATAAATACGTGGACTTTTTTATATTTAGTTGTTTTTTACTTTATTATTACTTTTAATAAAATCTACGAACTGAACTAAGTGGCAACGATTAAAAAGTAAATAATTATTTTTTATAAAAAATTAATACCATGAAAAAGTGTTCAATTGGAAAAATGTGCCAAAAAATTATTTGTAAATTTTACTGTGCTTTTTGTGTTGTTTGCTTGATTAAAAAATTTCGTTAAATAATTGTTTATTAATTTTTGTTATTCGCAAATCTTATAAATGTTTATATTATTTTTTAAGGCTGTTGACTATTTAATTAAAAAAGTTGGATAAAGTGAGAAAGAAGCGCGTGCATTGAGCGTTGGGCATGATGGAGCCCCACTGGAAGCGGTAAGTGCCAACTTAGAGCTGTCTAAGTTACTACAAATACTGGTTGCTAATATTTAAGTAATGATTGCACATATTTTGCGCATGGAAAAAATGTGTACATATTATTGCTCATAATTATTGAGTAAAAAAATATGTAACATTAAAAATAAAATAAAATACATAATAAAATAAAAAAAATAAAATAAAATAAAATATAAATATAAAATAAATAAAATAAAATAAAATAAAATAAAATAAAATAAAATAAAATAAAATAAAATAAAATAAAATAAAATAAAATAATTAAATAAAATAAATAAAATAAAATAAAATAAAATAAAATAAAATAAAATAAAATAAAATAAAATAAAATAAAATAAAATAAAATAAAATAAAATAAAATAAAATAAAATAAAATAAAATAAAATAAAATAAAATAAAATAAAATAAAATAAAATAAATAAAAAAAATAAAATAAATTAAATAAAATAAAATGAAATAAAATCAATAAAATAAAAACAAATAAATTGAAAATAATTTTAAAATATAAAGAATTAATTTAATTTTTTCTTCATAAAATGAATACGCTAATAATATTTTACCACGAAAACTTTATTTTATAAAATAACAAAATTACCTTTATAATAAATATATCTCAAAAATAATACTTTCTATATTATCCAACATAAATAGACTTCTAAGCGTATTTTACAAAATAAACTCATTCCTCTGTAAATTGATGTTCCGTCGGCAAAACGCGAACTACATAAATAAAATTAAGGAAAAAAATTATTTTTAATTTTCTTATTATTAGTATTTTTTATTTATTAATTTAAACTGAATTAACTTATGGCATTAAAATTAATTTCAAAAACTTAACTTGCTGGCGTTAGATCTTGAACAGACATCTGGTTATCGATACATCCGGTTAGAAACGCGCACAAGAAATACCATCGTCTGGATCTTCATTAGACAAATGTGGGCTGTAATGTTTCTGTGGCAGGCGAATATAATTAAAAATGTGAAACAAAATCTTAAACATCTTTGTTTTGCTATGAAGATTTTTGTAAACGCAGAGCATTGCTTATTTGCTCAACATTTCGACCTGAAACTCACTTAATGAATACCAAGAAACAATAAATGTATAAATTTTTTAGAACTAAAATCGAAAAAAGAAAATAATACACGAATTTAGGAACTACATTTAGGTTTAAGCATTTTTACAAAATTTTACAAATTTTAGGAACAAAATTAGGTTTAAGCATTTTTACAATTTTCCAGCAAAGAATCTGAATTTTGGAACTATTTCACAGGCTTACCATTCAAACACAACCAACCATATTTCGCATAATTTTTGTTCTCTATCGCCTTTTTAGCACTTAGGAAAATTTGAAATACATTATGTTTGCGAATTTTTACTGTTAACACGTCTATGACTGGTCGTTAGGCAAAGTGAAGTCTCTTAAATGTACATATCTCTTCGTTTAATTCTCTTGCAATAAGCCGATATTCATCTCATTGGCTACAACAAAGCAATGCGCTCTTCTGATTATTCTGTGTACATGAGATATTCAAATATGTTTGTGCTTCGACTTCCACTCGCACTCACACACATATAGAGAGGTCTATACACATCACACAAATCTAAGTGTTAGTCTTTACAATGTTTAATTTTGTTCGAATATGAAATCTGAAAGCTTTCTTAAATAATTATAAAGCTTTTGCTTAAGTATTATGCTATTGAGCCTAAATATGTCCTGTTTTTATTTCTGTTAAGATCAGCGTTTTTATTATTAGTGGTCACCTCTCGACACCAAATGGCAGACCCAACAATCGAGTATGGGATAGACACTTTCAACTGATTTATTTGGCAATAAAAAGCTACATTTGAACCTAATAGCTACGAACTATACCCAAATTCGAAGTTATTGGTGTCTATTTCCAGTATTATTCTGTAACTGTTTCAATGAAACTATTTCACATCATGCCTTAAAATTCATGCAAAGCATTACATGGATTTCCACATGAAATCTCTATGTCCGAATTCCCTACTCCACAAATCCATCGTCCGCACGTATGCTCAGATATATATGAGTGATCGTATAAAAAGTAAGGAGGTGCTAAGTTAGGGTGCAACGAACTATATTGCAACTTGCAGGTCTCAATGTCAGGGAAATACCTTAAGGTCGGAATCCAAGCAATTTACAATTTATATATCATATACTAAATATAACTCAGACACTGACCGACATATTCGACATTATTTAAAATGTTGTTTTGTTTATTGTAACAGACCTAATTTCATCTATTAACTATTATCATGCCACATACTAAAAATGTTTAAGGTACCTTTCATACATTACCAATCACATGGAGTAAAGTCAGCTGGATGTACGAAAATCCTGATATTAGTTAAAAAGAGGGCAGTGCCACGTCCATCATTCAATTTTTACGCCGGTTCCCATAAAACTTTTTCATACCCTTTCGGAGGCAATTTTTAACGTCTCTGTCGTATTTAGTTACTGATTTATCGCGCTTTTAGTAGCCGTTATATGGGGAGTGAGCGGGTTTATCTTCCAATTTCATCCATTTTCAAATTGTGGGTAGAGTTCTTATAATAATTGGGCTTAGCGAATTTGGTTGTTGTAGCTTTAGTGGTTTAGGAGATTTTACTGTGATCACTTGAAAGGTGAATTTTGTCCATTTTATTTCCTGCAAAGTAATCCCCTCCGATGCAATACACTTATGCCAACGAATTTTCCAGTCATCATAGCACTTGTAAAAATTCTCCGTCGTGATGACCAACAGAGCCTTTTTCGATTCAGCTTTTATAACCTCAATTGAGTCGAGACGGTGTCCTCGGAGTGGTCATGTGAATTTGCTGAATAGCCAGAAGTTATACGAAGGTAAATCAGGCGAATGCGGCGGTTACGGCACGATATTAGTTGAAAATGTGGCGAAATGATCCCGAATAACCTATGCCGTATGAGATGGTGCATTATCGCACTTCTTTGTTCAATAAATTCAGACATAGTAAAAATCGAAGAATTCACTTTTAGAGCCTCACAAAAAGGCGCGTATCTCAAATATTAATGAATATGAAATTTTGCATAGATGCCACTAACAATTCTGATTCGAAAAACACGTGAAGTATAAATTCATTCATTTTGATCACAGTACATTAAACTTATTAGAAGGTGGTTCCATGCCCATCTTTTCAAAATTTGTTACTTCTACGTGCCTCTTGCTACTGCGATTCCCTGTGCCAAATAATAGTTTTATAATAATTAATATCTTAATTTAGTGCTTAGTTATGGCACTTTATTGGTTTTTGGTTAATAGCGTTTTGTGGGCGTGGCAGTGGTTTGATTACCCCCATCTACGAACTCGTAATTATTTTGTACTAAGGAAGCCGCAGACCAAGATTTATCAAGATATCTCAATTTTTACTCAAGTTACAGTTTGCACGGAGAACGGATGGACAGACATACAGTACAAAAGTAGATAGTGATATATATCCTATTTTCAAACTATCACATAAGGATGCAAAGACAATGTTTTGCACTAAATTTAATTCAAATTGATCGAATAATCGCTAATAAAAAAATTTCACCTAAAAGTTACCGGCGTTTTTAAACCGATTCTCATGCAAACCTGCTGTACTACTCTTACGGTTCAATTTAACGCTACTGTTGCTTTTTCTTAGCGAGTTATCTCACTTTTGATAGTCTACAAATAAATCCTATTTTATCCACTTCTTTACTGTATAATGAGAAAATAAAGGCTTATGCTTCCAGCCTGTCTGGTTGCTTTAGGATTTGTGATATGATTAAACCAATTAAGTACTACGCCGGATTTTTTATTTCAAATACCAGATGCGCCTCGTCACTGGGATCCCCAATATCGAATTCAAGATTTGCGACAATTGGTAATTATTATAGAGACTTTATATTATATTTCCCCAATAAGCGTGGCAGTAGCCAGTTCTCAACACCAATCTTCTCAGAGTACCGAGTGTTTACCAAGTTTTAAGATATCTCAATTTTTATTTAAGTTAAATGCTGGCACTGACCGATCGACATACGGAATACAATTCGACTATATTTCCTAGCTTGTGGTTATTCAGCTCAATTTAAGTATGGCGATAACATCAATGATGAATGCTTCTGGCGCTTAACACATAGTTTTCGGTATAATCTTTGTTTAGATGATGCTCTCATTACTGTGGTGTCATGTATCAGTTTTCTGTGGCTGAATTGTTGGCTGAGTTATAGATCATTATTAGTAGTGCTAGTTGTAGGCGCAGAATTTTGCCGAGAAACAGCCCGCTCGCCAGGATAAAAATCTGGGTCCATTCCAATTACGTAAACCCGACTGTTGTGGGAACGGTATTTTATGGGCGTGGAAATGGTTTGCTTTTATTTCGCTCTAAACTGGAGGTTGGTGTCCTTAGTTATTGGCTTATACGAACAGATGGGTAGAGAGACAGATATTTGGAATTCAACTTGTTATGTCATTCCGACTAGTTTGAGGTGTACAGCCGGTATGTTGCCAGAGTATAATAATATAATTCAACTTCAGTGCATAAAAATTTCACTTCAATACTTACTTAGAGGAATATATGTACTCGTATATATGTATCTATATATTTTTTTCTCTTAAACGTCATGAGACATGTCTTATATGTAACTATAATATATACGATTACTTCTACTAAGCCGCTGTTTAATTAACAATCTGAACCTTCTTCTTTTAGGCTTATTTTTGCCGCTACAATAGCAGGAGCGTTACTAGGCGCGAATGCGGTAGGAAAAAATACGAGTATTATTTGTGCTAAAAACATTTTTTGATTTCTGTATGTTATGTTATTTTTATTGATTTAGCAATTTTGGAAAACTGCCGATACTGGTGCAATTTATAGTCCACCAAAACATTATAGAGATGAATCGACGCCTCCGCGAACACCGATTGATGACAGTTATGCGATAATTGATACCGTAGGAACAAATCGAAACGGACCGCCAAGAAATTGTACATCCGGCACAGTGGGTTGCATTCCGAAATGTTTTGCTGAAAAGGGTAATCGCGGTTTCCCTGGTGAAGCGGGTCCACCCGGTCCTAAAGGTATGTCTGGATATCCAGGACCTGAAGGCCCACCTGGCGATAAAGGACAAAAAGGCGATCCCGGTCCATTAGGTCCACGCGGTTACAAGGGCGAACGCGGTGTACCCGGTATTCCGGGTATGCCTGGTGTGCCTGGTGTACAAGGTATTTCTGGTAATCCCGGTGCTACGGGTGCTCCTGGTAAAGATGGTTGTGATGGTCAAGATGGACTTACTGGTCTGCCAGGCCTTAGCGGAATGCCCGGTCCACGCGGTTATCCGGGTCAGCCAGGTGTTAAGGGTGAGAAAGGTGAGCCGGCAAAAGAAAATGGAGATTACGCTAAAGGCGAAAAGGGAGAACCCGGTTTTGCTGGTCGTTCGGGCAATCCTGGTCCCGAAGGTCAACAGGGTCCTAAAGGTGATCGTGGTGATACTGGACCATATGGTCCACCAGGTCCACGTGGTGATCGCGGTATAAAAGGTGACAAAGGTGCGCCATGTTTTGCACCACCACAGCCCGGTAAAAAGGGTGATAAAGGTGAAAAAGGTGAACCAGCTTCTGTGAAACCTTCAACCGGTGAGAAAAGCATTATAGGGGAAAAAGGTGAGAGAGGTGAAAAAGGCGAACCAGGTTTACCTGGCAAGAAAGGGGAAACCGGATTAAAAGGAGACATGGGACGAGACGGTTTGAAAGGTGAAAAAGGTTTACCTGGTGGTCCTGGCGGAAGAGTAAGTTTTTAAAAGCTGGGCTTGTAGCGAATATTTAGCAATTTGGAAAATTTTTTGTTCGCATTTTCAGGGACGGCAAGGAAATTTCGGCCCTCCTGGTCCAACAGGCCAGAAAGGTGATCGCGGTGAGACCGGTTTAAATGGTTTGCCTGGCAAACCTGGTTACAAAGGTGAACCTGGACGTCCTGGAAAACCTGGTGAACGTGGATTACTTGGTCCTCCAGGTCCACCTGGTGGTGGCCGAGGCTCCCCTGGTGCACCGGGTCCTAAAGGTCCCCGAGGTTATACTGGTGCCCCCGGCCCTAAAGGATTGGATGGTGTTGATGGCCTTCCTGGTCCACAAGGTTACCCTGGACCAAAGGGCGGCTTAGGTTTACCTGGTCGTCCCGGTGTTGAAGGTCCTCCTGGAGAGAAAGGAGAAAAAGGTAATGCCGGTCGAACAGGTCCATCAGGTCCCGTTGGTCCTATGGGACACACTGGTCCACCAGGTCCAGAAGGTCAAAAAGGTGAGCCCGGATTTCCTGGAATTGGTGAAATGGGTCCTAAAGGTGATGATGGTACTCCCGGGTAAGCACACAGCTTTGGATGTTTCAAGCTTAGAAATAAATTCTTATTATTCAATCCAGTATTCCCGGTCTTAAAGGACAAAAGGGAGAAGGGTGGCTTCAAAGGAAATGCTGGAGCACCAGGTGATTCTAAGTATGGACGACCTGGATCTCCAGGTCGCGCTGGAGCGCCTGGTCAAAAAGGTGACCAAGGACGACCTGGTAGTCCCGGACTGAAAGGAGATATGGGTCCAAAAGGAGATGCTGGAGGCAAATGCTCACAATGTCCGGCCGGCTTTAAAGGAGATAAGGGTGATCACGGTTTAGATGGTTTGCCTGGTGAACCCGGTTTGCGTGGTCCTCCTGGTGCTACTGGTGCGCCTGGAGAACGAGGTGCTGATGGAATTCCTGGTAAAGATGGACCACCCGGTTTAAAAGGTGAAGATGGTAGAGACGGTTTACCTGGTCCCGAAGGACCTCCGGGTAAAGATGCAATAATCGACTTAAGTCTTGTAAAGGGGGAGAAAGGAGAAAAAGGAGATAGAGGTTATCCTGGTCCAGTTGGATTGAAGGGTGACCGTGGTGAAGCGGGTTTGCCTGGAATAAGTGGTTCCAAAGGTGAAATAGGTGCTAAGGGTGATAAGGGTTATGCTGGACAACCTGGAACAGATGGTACTCCTGGTAATCCCGGTCGTGACGGAATTGACGGTCTTCCCGGTATCGACATTAAGGGCGAACCAGGCCGACCAGGTCGTGACGGAATTAAGGGAGACAAGGGAACTGGAGGCTACCCTGGACAGAAGGGTGACCCAGGAACTTGTGACGCTGACGCTTTGACAGTACCCGCTAAAGGTAACAAAGGAGACCGAGGAGCACCAGGAATGCCAGGACCAATGGGTCCAATTGGCGATAAGGGAGATCAGGGAGACCAAGGACAAAAGGGTGAGAGAGGTCCACAAGGCCCAGTAGGCCCTGTGGGTCCACGCGGTTTGACTGGCCCTCGTGGTGAAAAGGGTAATCCTGGAGCTATGGGCGCCCCCGGTAACCCTGGCAAAGATGGTCTAAGAGGACCCCCTGGACGAAATGGAGAACGAGGACAAAAAGGTGAACAAGGTATAGCTCTAGCTGGTCCACCTGGTCCACGAGGACGTGATGGTTTGTCTGGTGAAAAAGGCGATCGTGGTATTCCTGGTCCAATTGGACCACGAGGTCCGGATGGAGCGATTGGTTATCCTGGTGATAAAGGTGACGCCGGTTTACCTGGACCGACAGGACAGACTGGACCTGTTGGTCCTAAGGGTGACACGGGACCACTTGGACCAAGTGGACCTCCTGGACCCCCCGGAAAACCTGGTGTAGATGGAGTTCAAGGTCGCGATGGAGCTAAAGGAGAACCTGGAAATCCTGGTTATGTTGGTATGCCTGGAATCAAGGGTGAACGTGGAGCACCTGGAAATGATGGACCTAAAGGCTTTACAGGCGCTCCTGGATCCCCAGGAAAACGTGGTTCTCCTGGTCCAGAGGGCATTCCTGGTAGGTGTTTTCTTCTAAATTTAGAAATTAAATACTTTTTTATAGTATATACATAGATACATTTTTTGTAAAAAATCTATTTATTTCATATCAGGTATGAAGGGAGACAAGGGCGAAGTTGGTTTATCTGGCAATGATGGCGCAACTGGGCCTAGAGGACCTCCAGGAGCACCTGGTTTAATGGGCTCTAAAGGTGATATTGGCCCGCAAGGACCTCCTGGAACTGATGGCCGTCCTGGTTTCGATGGAGAAAAAGGTTCCACAGGTGCACCTGGTTTCGATGGTCCTCAAGGATTACCTGGTGATGCGGCTGAAAAAGGACAAAAGGGAGAACCTGGCTTACCTGGCTTGCGAGGCGAAGAAGGTCGTCCTGGTGCAGCCGGATTTCCTGGCGAGAAAGGCTTCCCTGGTATACCTATTCACGGACTTCCTGGAGCAAAGGGTGACAAAGGAGATCGTGGTCGCGATGGTATCGACGGACTTAATGGTGAACCTGGAGAAAAGGGCAATGCTGGCTTCAATGGCTTAAATGGACAAAAAGGTGATAAAGGTGAAATGGGATTACCAGGTGCCATAGGAGCTCCTGGTTTGGAAGGAAGACCTGGTGAGCCAGGTGCACCTGGTCCAATTGGCTATACTGGCGCTAAAGGAGACAAGGGAGATACTGGTCCCATAGGTGCAGAGGGTCTTAAAGGTGATAAAGGTGCTACTGGTTATCCTGGTCTAGCTGGAGCTCCCGGTCTCAAGGGTGAAAGAGGTTTCCCAGGACAAAATGGACGTGACGCAGTGCCAATTACAATTAAAGGTGATAAAGGAGAAATGGGTGAATTCGGAGTTGCAGGCTTGCAAGGTCCTATGGGTCCCAAAGGTAATCAAGGTTTACCTGGCTTAGTTGGTCAAAAGGGAGAGCGTGGCTTAACTGGTGCAGTGGGTATGCCTGGTTTGAATGGCGCTCCTGGATTAAAAGGTGATCAAGGTCTTATTGGTGAACCTGGTGCACCTGGACCAGCAATCAAAGGAGAAAAGGGTCTGCCTGGAGCATCCGGAAGAAACGGACGCGAAGGTAACGAAATATAAACTGTACGATTCGTAGGTAAATTAAAATATAATTGTTTGTAGGAGCTCCTGGTATACCTGGTCAGAAGGGCGAAAAGGGTCTACCTGGTCTCGCAGGTGTGCCCGGTTTAATTGGTTTACCAGGGCCAGTGGGTCCATCAGGTCCTAAGGGAGATCGCGGAGTAATGGGAGTGCCCGGTCGTGACGGTGCTGATGGCTTACCTGGTCAAAATGGTCAAAAAGGTGACATGGGCTTCCCCGGTCCAAAAGGTGAACGAGGCTTGGCTGGTTTTGAAGGACAAAAGGGAGACAAAGGCGAACGAGGTATGCCTGGTCCGCAAGGCTTAGTAGGTCGCAATGGAATGAAAGGTGATCGCGGCTACCCAGGTTTAGATGGAATACCTGGACCAGTAGGAGCACCTGGTGAGAAAGGTTTGACTGGACCTAAGGGTCGAGATGGACGCGATGGTATACCTGGAGCACCTGGTCAAAAGGGTGAACCAGGCTTAGTACCACCACCAGGTCCTAAAGGAGAACCAGGTCATCCCGGATATGATGGACAAAAAGGAGAACGTGGACCGCCTGGCCCACGTGGTTTAACTGGTCTACAGGGTGAACGAGGCGAGAAAGGTGAAATCGGTATGACTGGTCTAATTGGTCAAACCGGACGTCCCGGACCAAAAGGTGATAGAGGTTTGACTGGTCTACCTGGACGAGATGGAGCTCCTGGCCAACCTGGACCACAAGGTCTAGCCGGTGCGCCATGCACAGCGGCACAAGATTACCTGACTGGCATATTACTTGTTAAACACAGTCAATCCGAAGAGATACCACGTTGTCCCAGCGGCCAAATTGAACTATGGACCGGTTACTCAATGTTATATGTAGATGGTAACGATTATGCTCACAACCAAGAGCTCGGCTCAGCCGGCTCTTGCGTGCGCCGCTTCTCTACACTGCCAGTGATGTCATGTGGTCAGAACAATATATGCAATTATGCTTCGAGAAACGATAAAACGTTCTGGCTTTCAACATCCGCCCCTATACCGATGATGCCCATCAATAACAATGAGATCAGCAAATACATATCGCGTTGCGTGGTCTGCGAGGCACCTGCGAACGTAATCGCTGTACATAGCCAATCTTTAACCATTCCTGATTGTCCCAACGGATGGGAAAGCCTATGGATAGGCTACAGTTTTGTAATGGTAATGTTTACTGCTACACCAACACTTACAATATTTTCTTACTTTTTCTTCTCTTCTTCAATTTTAGCACACTGCTGTTGGTAATGGCGGCGGTGGTCAAGCACTAGCATCGCCCGGTTCATGTTTGGAAGATTTCCGCGCCACACCATTCATCGAATGTAATGGCGCTAAGGGTCACTGCCATTTCTACGAAACCATGACCAGTTTTTGGTTAGTCACAGTTGAGAACAACGAACAGTTCCAACGCCCCGCAATGCAAACACTCAAGGCTGGCAATTTGCTGCAACGAGTATCTAGATGTACAGTTTGTATAAAAAATTCAACATAAGCAGCAGTTCTTAATCTTGTTCTTCCCCAAAAGCTATATACCATTATATAACTAAAGTAAATTTTATTGAGTAACTCTATGAAACACTACTCTCAAAAATCGACAAAATCAAACGAAATATTTTATCAAATTTAAAATAATCCTAGAGCACAAAAAAAAAAAAACCTTACTGGTAACCAATTGCTATGAATTCCTTAAAATACCTATATACCCAGTTAACGAGTACTAGAAAATGCTCATCTTCAACATGACGGTCACATTGTAGTTTCTAGCGATAATAACATGTAGTCGAAAAGTACTTGCCCAAGTGTTAATTATAATGTTTATATAAACAAAAATGAACACAAAAAATCTGCCATTGCCACTAAACTATGAAGTTTCAAAAGTTTAAAGCTTCTTGTTTTTTAATTGTAATATTAGCATGTAAAATATAAGCGAATGAAAAAAATAAACATAACTAAATATGTAATATGTGTAGTAGCCATCTAATAAACTGTATATTTGTATGAAAAAAATAATAAAACGAAACACAAATAACGAATACATCAATTAAATCAAGATTTTAGGCAACATACAATATTTTTACACTAAATTTTTAAATAAAGTGGGATCTTAAAATTTTTTAAAATCGATCGACTAATTTGCTAAAAAAATATTTACTAGCTGCTATCCCAAAAATAAGATTATGCAGCAATATAGAATATAATATGATTAGCATGTAGTGACGCCCACTTCCAACGCAACGCCATCAGCTTGATTGTCTTTATAGTGGGTGGCTCCAACATCAATGAACATGCTACTGTGTCCAAAAAATAAGGTGACATTTGAATTTAAACTGCGCGCGTCAAAGGATTGGGGGAATTATTTTTTGTTTTAGGTTGATCACATTTATGTCAAATTTTATGTCAAAATATTTTTTTAGTATTTGAGATACGTGTCGTTTTGTGAGCTGTTAAAAGTGAGTTTTTCGTTTTTTGCGATGTCGAAATTTGTTGAGCAAAGAATTTGCATTAAATTTTGTTTACGGAATCAATTTTCTGCTGCGGATACGTTGAGGATGAGCAAAAGCCTTTGGTGATGAGGCTATGTCTAAAAAAAATATTTACAAGTGGTATAGTGAGTTCCAAGCCGGCCGTGAACGTGTCGAAGACGAAGAGCGTTCAAGGCGACCATCAACCTCAACCGACGAAGCTCACGTTCAAAAATCAACGATTTGGTGTTGAAAAACCGTCGATTAAAATTAGAGACCTTGCTGATAAAGTTGGCATATCGAAAGGCTCAGCCAATACCATTTTGAAGGATGTTTTGGGCCTCAAGCGCGTCAAATCTCGACTGGTACCGAAAACATTGAATTTTTTGGAAAAAAGGCGTCGCGTTGAAGTGTGTGAAACGATGCTTTCCGACTACCAGGGTGTCATAAAATGCATTATAACTGGCGATGAGACTTGGATCTATGCTTACGTCCCCGAAACAACCGATCAATCGAGCGAATATCGTGCCAAAAGAGAGCCGAGACCAAAAAAATCGCGCCAAAGTCGCTCAAAAATCAAGGTCATGTTGACTGTTTTCTTCGATTATCGTGGTGTTGTGCATTTTGAATTCCTTCCAACCGGTCAAACAGTCAACAAGGAATATTATTTAACGTTATGCGTCCGTTGCGTTTAAAGCTATCCGCCTAAAAAGGCCGGAATTGTGGAAAGACAATTCTTGGTTTTTACACCACGATAATGCACCGTCCCATACTGCCCTCGTAATTCGTGATCATTTCGACCAAAAACTCAACCCATATCGTTCCGCAACCACCGTATTCACCTGATCTGGCGCCGTGCGACTTCTGGCTGTTCACCAAGCTCAAAAGACCGCTCCGGGGACACCGTTTTTATACGATAGAGGAGATTCAAGCCGCAGCGAAGACGGAACTGAAGGCCATCCCGGAAAGTGACTACAACCAGTGTTTCGAAGATTGGAAAATCCGTTGGCATAAGTGCATTGCATCGGGAGGGGATTACTTTGAAGGGGATGAAATTGATTTAGAAGAATAAATAAAGAATTTTCAAAATAAATACAATGTCACCTTATTTTTTGGGCACAGTAGTATGTATAGATATAGAGGCATGATCATGTTTAAAGTGTATTTCAAAAACAAGTAAGGAAGAGCTAAGTTCGGGGTCAACCAATCGGAAGCATGGCTGACAAATTCGGCATAAGATGTGTTAGAAAAATGAAAACCATTAAATGTAGTATACGGGAGTTGGGGGTAGTATTGATCTGATTTTATCTACTACCACGCATGCAACTAAGATGCCATATATTAAAACAATATTCCCATCATACGAAGAAAAGACAGCAGGATTATCGAAAACCCTGATTTTAGTTATACAGGGTTTGTCCGGAAAGTAATAGGACTGATTTTCTTAAGCCGTGGCTGTACTTCGGAGCGTGCGTGTACCGACTGGATTTGGTAGAGGACGTTCCTAGCTAACGAATGAGCGGCTGGTCAGTTGTCTCCGGAGAATGAGGACAAACATTTTTGGGCGACGTGTTTCTGTGAGTGGTGCAAGCCGAAAATGCAGCGTACATTAGAGCAGAGGTACGCGATTAAATTCTGTGTGAAATTCGATAAATTTGCGATAGAGACGTGTGATATGATCAATCAGACTTAACCAAATTTTGCCTTAACAAGAAGTGGTGTATTTCGTTGGCACCAGACCTTTTATGAGGCCCGGGAAGAGGTCGCCGATGAAGACCGAAAGAATGAGCAAATCCAAAGTGAAAACGATGCTCATTGTCTTTTTTAACATCAAAGGCATCGTCCACCATGAATTTGCTCCTTCTGGACAAACCGTCAATGCCAAGTTTTACGTGGAAGTCCTCAAGAGACTCAAACGAAGGGTTAATCGTGTCCGACAAGACATCGCAGTAGATTGGAAGTTGTTGTGAGCCACGACAACGCCCTGGCTCACACCGCCTTTCTTGTGAACACCTACTTAACTAAGGCCGGCATCCCAACGCTTCCGCAGCCGCCCTATAGCCTAGATGTGGCCCCGGACTTTTTTGTTTCCTTGCCTGAAAAGGCGATGAAAGGGGACCCACCAGGGCATGCAACTCAGCTTTCAAGGCTATTCCGGACAATGCCTTCCGCGACGCCTTCAATGCTTCAAAATCGCGCTGGCAGCGCTGCATCGACGCAGAACGAGCCTAATTTGAAAGTTTTTAAAGAATTATAACGATTGGTTCATTAAATTTTTTTAAATCGACTCAGTCCTATTAGTTTCCGGACAAATCCTGTATGAGGAATAGGTAAAGTTTTCGCCCATTTTTATCTATTTTAGGCACAAAGATACACTGTTCCGAGTTGGAGTAATGTTTCAGATATATAGTGAAGTATGGTCATTTGAGCTGTTATTTATTCATATCATATAGTTCATAGACTTCCTTTTTGCTCCTTTTCCCGATTGGTCGTGCCTCATCTCCCATTTAGTCAACATTAATTAATGCAAATGTATTTCTTTGGTCAATGGGAGAACGTTAAAGGGTATCTGTTGTCACTACGAGCTCTGTCATTTCCCAACTAACAGTAGTTCTTGATAGGGCTTCAGAATATATTGTTTAGTAGCGCTCACAGCCCATTGAGATTGAATCAGTTACATATAGTTGAAGGCACGTTCTAATTGTCCGAACTTCGATACCTTTTTGACTTTGTTTTTCATTTTGTTTCACGAGTTTCTACAATCATCGACCTGCAGATCCTCTTGAAGGATGTTATCCTGAAAATTGGTTAGTGGAGATGGAGTGGAGAGGATCCAAACTTCTTCAACCTCGGTAATACTTCAAAATTGTGAAATGTGTTTTAAAAATATTAAAACAAAATAAAACTGCTTTGAAATTACTAATATTTCATAAAATCAATTACAATTTGTTATGGAAAGTCAGTTAAAGTTCATACAAACACATGAACTAATTTCCTTTCCACGCTATAATTGATTAAACTCATGTTTCTATTTTTAACGACGGCATATGCAGACTTTTCTGGAATTGCAATATCCTCCTCTGATATGTCCCGTCCAAAGACAGTGCGAAATACACAGACCTTCACCCAGAGTACATGAAATTCCAGCACTCCGGCTTTGCGGTTCATTCACTTCGTCAACTGGTTTATCGTCTGGCACGGATACTTGGACTTGAACAGCAGCCTCTTTAGACATCTTTATCTGTTGAAAAGCTTCGATCATAGCTTTTAGTAAATCCTCAGCAACCGATCCAGGAACTACGACATGAGCATTCGATTGAATAGCCGCATCGATGGTAATATCGCGATTTTTCTCTGGTTGTTCCGACTCGGCGAGAGGAAGCGCTAAGGTAGAGTGAAACAGCACAAAGCTGCACAAAACAACGGAAATAACAGTGATTGTCTTCATGTCTTTTCACTTATAGAAGCAATAAAACTGATGCATTAACAACTGGATCGAGCTTATTTAAACACAATTCTAGTATTGTCCAGATAAGTACGCTTGTGTCTTATCAAGCAATGAACAAACACTTGTGGTTAAGGGCTTACAAGCTTCAATGGTAATGCAAACACATACAATCTTGTGCTCTTCAAACGAAACTAAAGTATTTTGAAAATTATTTGTTAATTGAGCTTTGCGGAGCCACTAATAGAACTGTAATTAATTATTATTGTATTTAAATTGACCAGTGGTTTTGAAGTACATGATATAGATACGCAGCAGACAATGTATTTAATTTGCTGCTTTTTGAAAACAAAACGAATTTCTGGTTCTATTTTTCAGATTTTTTTATTATAATATTTTATCTAATCAGATCTTTTTAAGTGCCAGTAGGTACAAGTAACAAACATTTGCAAAGGCAGTCCAACAGGTGCTCAGCCCACAAAAAAATATGTATTGTTGTCGGGACTGAGCAAATTCAGTATCCATCATGCTTGATGCAAGTATAACCGACCCGGTCTTTTGAGATGTCTACATTCTCACCAACTTGCACATTCAATCGGCGTCAGTATCGCACGTAAATTTCTTTTACGTTACATTCCATGGAAACTGTAGCGTCTAGACGTAGAGCTTTTAAAACCGACTTGCGACCGTTCCGAAGCTCGTTAAACAAGTTTTTTGCGGTCGCTTCTAAAGGAGGAAAAACACCATATATAAAATTCAAGAGTTCTTAGAAAATTCTAACAACAACAAGTATCAATTCATCGGCAGGGATTGTTTTTTTCATTTGTCTAAACGCGGTCAAAACCAAACTTCTACCCCAATTCAATTATTTAATCTTTGGTAACCTTTTAGTAATATTACAATATAGTCTGCTATGAGCTCAGGCTATAGAAACTAGTCCCCTTTTGTACACCTACTTAAGAACAAAAGCTCCAAGCTTCCACAACATACTTTAATCAAGTCATAATTTTCAAGAAAGAACGCGCTTAGGGAAGAGTTTAAGCTTTTTTCGTTACAGTTTGAATATTTTGTTTTGCATAATGTATAATATTTTATCGCTTGAAAGAAAGCGCTTTAGCCACCCTATATATAAAGTGAGCGATGTACAAAAATTGAAAGTGTTCACGTTTTGCTTTTATTAAAACCCGCAAACGTTGCGGTCATTGTTCAAAAACTGCATGTACAGCTTCCTTTGGATTGACGACGCTGCTCGAACCGAAAACTTTTTGAGACTCTTCAAATTTCTGTGTTGACTGTTGTGTTCGCCAACACTGCTCACAAACCGTAGTTCAATGGATTCAAAACTAGATTCTCAGATGGTCGATCATCTGCAGCCATGTCTAGGTGATGTTTTCTTTATGCTGGAGCGCACAATCCTGATGGAATGCTCTTCATCGAAGAGAGTATTACTTAACTGCTTTACAACGCCTCAGAAAACATCCTTTTGGTACAGTTTTGTCACACTTTTAACACTTTTACGTGAAAACATTACAACAGCTGGATGGTGACCATGTTGAAAACTTAAATTAAATTTTTTGGAAAGTTTAAAGCTTTTGCAAAGATTCGGTCATTTTGCTTATTAAAAACTGCTACAATAATGAATATTTTTTCATCTGTAAAAACGATACTTTCATCGCCGTTGACTAAAGACGCCACTTGCATCTGGTGAGCACAATTTGCTTCAAGCGCATTGTCAGAAGATTATTAGTTGACTGACGATAGAGTTTCACGTGGAGATCATTTCGAGTAATTCTGACATTTATCTGGTAGATATAATATATTTATCTGCTTTGACATAATTTTCTGCTTTCTAAGGGAATGCGAATGCGTTCGCGAACAGTTTTAACTGTACATATATGAGAAAAACGATCAATAAAACGGTAAATGAGCATTCCTGAAATGTTATTTCAATTCAATCAAATTCTTCCACTCCACTATTAATACGTAAATCTGATTATTATATGTGACCTGGTCTACGAAAAGGGGGCTTAGGTGTCAAAAAAATAAAAAAAAATTAAAAAAAAAAAATTGAAAAAAAAAAAAAAAAAAATGATTTTTTGACACCTAAGCCCCCTTTTCGTAGACCAGGTCACATATATAAGTAGGCATTGCATACTAGAAAGTAAATATTACCCTCACCAGTTTTTTATATAAAGGGTGGGCCATATAACATTTTAAAAAGTCAATAAAAAAACGGCTTGATATATTTCAAAGGTCTAATATTTATTTAAAAGGTTGTTTTATGAAATTTATTTGTGGAAAACAATTTTGGACAAATGACCACCACGGCTGAGTTTACAGAGGTTACCCGATCCACTCAATTTTGTAGTACTTTTTCGATGGTTTCAGGCCTTATGGCAGCTACAGCAGCTTGAATCTCATACTTTCGATATTGAATTGTTTCTGAATGGTTGGCGTAACATTTATCTTTAACAGATCCCCACAGAAAATAGTCCAACGGAGTTAAATCACTGCTTCTGGGAGGACAATTCACATCACCTCTTTTGCTGATTATGCGATTTTCGAAGATAGGGCGTAAAAGATAGAGTGCAGCGTTTGCTGTATGGCACGTAGCGCCGTCCTGCGCCCCAAATGTGACAATTCTGCTTGCTAACATAACCATCGAGTTGGAAATGAGCCTCGTCCAAAAACATGATTTTTCGCTAAAATTGACCATCGTCGGTTTTTTTTCAATATTTCCAAGTTTTCTTCTAGTGAACAGCGACCCCTTTCCTAAATTTTAGACTTTTTACTGAATATCTGTCACTTTCCGAATGGTATTTGACGTTTCCAATGTCGAAATATAGATAATTCAAATTTAAAACTATAGATGACCCACCCTTGTTGGATTAATGAACTGTTTTATAATCTTTATACATATATAAAAAGGAGTGTCACGTTGTTTGTCCGCGTTGGACTCCTAAACTAATGAACCGGTTTTTTGTTGAAATTTAGCACAATGTGTCAAGTTCGAACCAACTTAGAAGATAGGATGGTAAAAACGTTTCATAAATAAAGAATTTAGTGAAATCTCTATTAAATGGACGCCCTATTAAGCGGACATCTCCATTAATGCACATTAGCCGGTCCTACAATTTGTTGGTGTTTATTAAGTACACTCTATTAAGCCGAAGAAATCTATTAACTGGACAGAAAGACTGGTAATCAAACATTGAGAAAGCAACCTTAAATTATTTATTTTTTACAATGACATTCATTTGTAACGGGTGATTTTTTTGAGGTTAGGATTTTCATGCAGTAGTATTTGACAGATCACGTGGGATGTCAGACATGGTGTCAAAGAGAAAGATGCTCAGTATGCTTTGACATTTCATCATGAATAGACTTACTAACGAGCAACGCTTGCAAATCATTGAATTTTATTACCAAAATCAGTGTTCGGTTCGAAATGTGTTTCGCGTCCGTGTCCGATGAGCGATGAGGCTCATTTCTGGTTGAATGGCTACGTAAATAAGCAAAATTGCCGCATTTGGGGTGAAGAGCAACCAGAAGCCGTTCAAGAACTCCCCATGCATCCCGAAAAATGCACTGTTTGGTGTGGTTTGTACGCTGGTGGAATCATTGGACCGTTTTTTTTCAAAGATGCTGTTGGACGCAACGTTACGGTGAATGGCGATCGCTATCGTTCGATGCTAACAAACTTTTTGTTGCCAAAAATGGAAGAACTGAACTTGGTTGACATGTGGTTTCAACAAGATGGCGCTACATGCCACACAGCTCGCGATTCTATGGCCATTTTGAGGGAAAACTTCGGACAACAATTCATCTCAAGAAATGGACCCGTAAGTTGGCCACCAAGATCATGCGATTTAACGCCTTTAGACTATTTTTTGTGGGGCTACGTCAAGTCTAAAGTCTACAGAAATAAGCCAGCAACTATTCCAGCTTTGGAAGACAACATTTCCGAAGAAATTCGGGCTATTCCGGCCGAAATGCTCGAAAAAGTTGCCCAAAATTGGACTTTCCGAATGGACCACCTAAGACGCAGCCGCGGTCAACATTTAAATGAAATTATCTTCAAAAAGTAAATGTCATGAACCAATCTAACGTTTCAAATAAAAAACCCGATGAGATTTTGCAAATTTTATGCGTTTTTTTTTTTTAAAAAGTTATCAAGCTCTTAAAAAATCACCCGTTATAAACATATTTAAAATTAAATCGAGGTGTGTCCAAAACGGGTATTTTTATACTCTTGCAACCAGCTACAGAGTATTATAGTTGTGTTCACCTTACGGTTGTACGTATCACCTAAAACTAATCGAGATAGATATAGGGTTATATTATACGAGGTGTGTTCAAAAAGTATCGCGAATCGTAACTGACAGTTTTCTTCGATTGCCGGGGCGTGGTGCATCATGAGTTCTTGCCACGGGGAAGAACGATCAATAAGGAATATTACCTGCAAGTTATGCGCAATTTGGCCGAAGCAATCCGCCAGAAACGCCCGGATTTGTGGAAGAAAAAAAATTGGCTATTGCACCACGATAACACCCCTGCTCACACACATCGTTGCTTGTGCGCGACTTTTTGGCCAAAAACAACACACTAATGATGCCGCAGCCACCGTATTCCCCAGATCTGGCCCCCTGTGCCTTTTTCTGGTTCCCTAAACTGAAGAGTCCCATGAAAGGACGACGTTACGCTTCTCTTGACGAGATAAAGACGGCATCGAAGGAGGAGCTGAAGAAGATAAAAATGATTTTTTAAAGTGCTTCGAAGATTGGGAAAAAACCCTTGGCACAAGTGTATAATATCTCATGGGGATTACTTTGAAGGGGACAAAATAGATAATCATGAATAAATAAATAATTTTTGAAAAAACACAAAATTTGCGATACTTTTTGAACACACCTCGTATATAGAAGTATATAAATGATTAGGATGACGAGAAAAGTTGAAATCTGGTTGACTGTCTGATTGTCGGTCCGTCCGTCCGTCCATGTAAGTTGTAACTTGAGTAAAAAATTTTGACATTTTCTTGAAACTTGGTATACAGGTTTCATAGAACAAAAAAAATTCGAGATCGTAGATGAGCGTAATTGGACCACTCCCAAATAGCACAATTTTAGATTCCACTTGATTCGTTCAGTTTCTAGTACTCAAATTAAGAAGCAATTAATATAATGGAATAAAAGATGAATAATGTTCTTAGTGTGTGCCACCTGGTGACCAAAAAATTGTTGAAATTCAATAAAAACTGTTCAAGGCCCTAAATATATATTTGGTACCGGCACCGGTGCCTATAGTTGACTTTTGATCGAATATGTCGGTTAATGTGTAATATATACAACTGAAATTCAGGGGTAATCCTTCTCTTATAATGTTGTGTCTGTGTGTCAAAAATGGGTAGAATCGGACCAATACTTCCCTTAGCCCCCATATACTTAATATAAAGATTTTCGAACTTCCCGGGGGACTTTGTACCGCATATATCGGCCCAATATGTGAGTTATCCCGACAAGAACAAGAGAGCGTGTTTTGCTCATAACATTGTATCTTTGTGCATAAAATAGATTAATTTGAGCAAAAACTTGGCATAGCCCCTATATAACTAATATCAGGATTTTCGAATATTCGGCTGACTTTATTCAATATGATTGGTTTGATACCTAAGAGTATTTCCCTGACTTCGATTTTTGTAAGTTGCAAGAGCATAAAATGTTCGGTTGCACCCGAACTTAGCGCTTCCTTACTTGTTTTTAATTATTATTGGTTCCGTCTGCATTAATGTTGTCGTTCGTTCCGGTGAATGCTTTCGAAGTTAAACGCAAATTTGAAAAGGTGTAAATAGTGCTTGGAAATACAAGTTCAAACTTTAATGCGTTTTTCTCAAAATGGTGTTTTCAATATCGGTGAATATTGGTTACCGCGAAACGTGTTTTTTGAGAGAAGCTCCCGTAGATCAGCTTTACTTTTTTTTGATCAATAAACGAAGTCATGTCTGGGTAAAATGGAGGCGGGGGCTTCGGTAGGTTACATTAATTGCTTGTTGGTTTGTGTACTGGAAACTGAACGAATCAAGTGGATTTTTGAATTGTGCTATATGGAAAGTTGGCGTGGTTGTTGTCCGATTTTGTCCATTTTGTTAATGTGACAGGAGAATGTAAGAAGAATTCCACGTACTAAATTTTGTCCAAATCGTTTGGTCGAGTCCCGAGATATGGGTTTTCACCCAAAAGTAGGCGGTGCCATGCCCATCGTCCAATTTTCATACCGGCTCTCATAAAGCACTCTCACACCATCCCGGTGGTCAAATTTAAAGTCTCTGCCGTATTTAGTTATTGGATTATTGTGCTTTATCCTCCGATTTCATCTATTTTCACATTGTCAGTAAAAGTGCTTATAAGATTTGTACTCAGCAAATTTGGTTGTTGTGGCTTAAGAGGTTTAGGAGATATGTGGGTTAAACTTGCCCACAGATGCCACTTGCTACTACGATCCCTTGTACCAGATTACAGTTTTATATCTTAATTTAGTGCTTAGTAATGGCACTTTAAATGTTTTCGATTTGTGGGCGTAGCATGGTCCGATGACGCCCATCTACGAACTCGAAGTTTTTTTTTATACTAAAAAACCTGCTTACCAAGTTTCAAGTTACAGCTTGCTCGACGGACGGACGGACGGAAGAATTTCAACTTTTCTCGTAACCTTGATCTTTTATGTATATGTATATAACCCTCTGTCTATCTCGCTTATTTTTTGGTGATAGGTACAACCGTTAGGTGAACAAAACTTTAATACTCTTTTAGTATAAAAAGTCTGACTATTTTTTCCCCACAGTAGTATACGCGGTCTCGGCTGGTAGATAGGAGAGCCGCCACCGAAGGTTCAATTTGCACCATTTGATGCATTGTCGTGGGGCCTTATCTCTCTGCTATTCCGTTTCATCGTTGCGCTCGAACCATTTGGTGCTCTCAATGACACTACTTATGTATATCCGTTGTGCTTTTTGTGGAAAAATATTCAAGGTGTTGCCTGATGGGTTTCAAGTATTTTGTGACGGATTTGTGATAAAGCTGAGCACTCGCAGAGGCAAAGAAAAGCCGTATCCGTATTCTTTTCTTTCTTGCAGCTGCGGCAGCTATTGTTATGAAGCAGGCACATTTTTGGCTCATTCTATCAAAGGACCGGTGCCCGTTATAGTAGCTATAAGTTTGTATATGCTATCTGGACTTAGATAGGACTTACTATTCCTGTCATATTTCAGTCATATTTGCTTAGTTATCTTGCAACTCGTTGTTGGGTTCCATTGGCTCTGTGCGATTTGTTCAACATGCTTATAATGCTCACAGTCGTCTAAAGAGGCTCTCAGCTTTGCTAACTCGTCCGCATTTTTTCTTTGTTAAAAATGTTCCCATTACCGGGAGCGCAAATTATGGAGAAGTCGAGTTGAACTGCCAGTAAAAGCCTTTCTTCAGTTGTTGACTACGTTGGAATTAAGCTGTAGTATCGACAAGGCAAGCAAAGCTGCCTCGCTGTCCGTGGTTGCTTTCTGTATCCTCTCGTAGTTATTAAATATAACTTCACAGGCCTTCACTTAAAAGATTCTGGCTGAGTTTGGTAAGCGAATAGAAAAAAAGTTGCGAAATCGTGGGAGTATACGCCCGCCTCCACTTCGCAGTCCATTTCGAATCCATCTCTGTACATAGAGGTAGTATCCTCCTCCTTTTTTCACGTAAAGAGGGAATCCTCCCCAGAAAGTATCCATTGCAATCTAACTTGGGAGGATATAGGCTGATTTACTTATATTTTAATTAATTATGAAGGCGCTATGCCCAGACTCTATTCGTCTCCATTCTTCTAATTCCTCAATTATAATAGCAGAACTTGCTGCTACCTTCAGAGTATACACGTCTATTGGTAGCTGATGCAGGAGTATATTGACCGCATCAGTCGGTCAGGATTTGATACCTCCGGTAACCCCTGTACTGCTCCTTGTATTCCATTTAATTTGCTGATATTGTATTGTTTGTTTAAAGCTGGCCACCAAACTGGTTAAGGGTTTACAATGGGTTTATGAGTTTAAAAATGTCAAATTATTTTTGTCTTATTAAAACAGCTCTAGAATATTATCATAAATTTTCAAGTTGATCCGAGTTTGGGAGATACAGCCTTGAGAACTAGTGCGATCGAGGCTAGCTAGGCTAAGTGCGCCGTCTTTAAATACGTTTTTCTCGAAACTGTGTTTTTGAAATCGGTTGGCAAAATTTCTCGAGAATTAATCAACCGATCTTCATGAAATTTTACACAAGCCTTTGAGATACAATTCTTAAAGACTTGGATTTGTTTCGATTACGCGAAATTATTATTGAAATTTTAATTCTTTTGTAAAAATTTCTGGCAAAAATCCAATTTTTTCCTTCCTCCAAGTTCTCAGTTAAGGTTTTAACTAAAATACCAAATTTTTCACTTTAGATAATCCTGTAAGCAGTTATCCTGCCAACGCGAACGCATCTTTTTCCGAGGGTTCAGCGGAAATGGTGTTGCAACGGCCGAGTTAAATTTTTTTTATTTCAAAATTTATTTATTAATAGTGTATGTTTGTAACAATAAAAATTCTAATAAAATATTTCATTTTTTATATGAGAAAAAAAATTTAAAATTTTTTTACCGAGGAAACCCATTTAACCCCTTATTTATTCGTTATTTAATGTTAATCTTCCAAATCAGTTTGGTATCAATTTAAACTCTTAGGTATTTTGCCGTGGCGTTAGAGGAATTGTTGTACCACTTGTGGTATTTTTATTTTACTCATGAAAGGCATCAGTTCCGTTATAATGGGGTTAACACCTAGTCCCACCACGGCCCATAGGTGTAACCTGATTGTGAAAGAAAACATCCCTGATACCACTAACACTTTGTCGTCAGCCTATACTACTGCTTTCAGTCCTCCTCCATTCAGTTGAATTAGTACTCCGTCCACCAATCATAAAAGCGGGGAAAGGATACCTCCTTGAAGAGTACTTCTGCTTACATGGTTTGATTGTGTCGCTAAATCATTTGACGCTATAGCCCTTCTTGTTGAAAGTCCTTTCTATCAAGACAGGCCGCCATTGTTGTGATTAGTGATTTTCAATACATTATCCTTGTGTAGAACAGTTTCGGTTGATCGACCCTTTTTGTACCATGCTATCCATTAGCCTTCTAAGAACACCACTTTGACTCTTTTCCAACTTCTCGGTATGTATAATGGTGGATTATACATATATTTTTCAGTCTTGGACACCGCAAACTAGTCGATCAGCTTTTAAGATACACTGTAGCATATAGCTGCCATATACGTATAAGTAAATCGTCCGATAAAAATCAAGTTCTTGTATGGACCTTTTTGTATTTGTGAAGGGCATTCGATATTTGGTGCAGCCGAAGTTGGTGTTTTTATTTATATGGTTGCTAGGTTGCTGGGAGGATGGAGTCATGTGTAGTCACCCAAGTGAGGAAAATTCTCTGAGTGCCATTGGGAGTGGCCAGAAACGATTCGTTTACATATGACTCAAGCATGACTTCCGGTCTTAAACCAAGTATCCTAAGGGAAGACAAAGGACATCCCTTTGAAGAATAGCTAAAGTGAGAAGGCGAACAAACTACAAAAATCACAATCTGCCCTCCTAGACATCGCATACTCGTATAAGGTTTAATAGAGCGCATTGTGAGAAAGATTAAAGCCTACCGTCAACAAATTGATTGCACCTTATAAGTGTGGCTTTATGAATTGAAAATCAACAACTGGCCAGATATTCACCATGCGCCAAATCTTGGAAAATACCCGTGAAAAGGGAGTTGACACGCACCACCTCTTCGTCGATTTCAAAGCTACTTTCGACGGCACGAAAAGGAGCTGCCACACAGTGGCATTTCGGCGTAAAAAATAGGATTTTTCCACTTTCCAATTTCAAAACTTTAATGATTTTGTTTTGTAAAGAAGTATTTGGATAAGAAAAATTCAACAAGGTATTTTTATAAAAAGTGAAATTTTATACTTAAAAAACTAACAGAAGTCGACGGAAAGTTATTCAATAAAATCAGATTGAAATTATTGTCCAAATAAAGAACTTTTTTGTGTGTAAGTTTATAGCTTATGGCTTTTCTTTTATTTTTTAGTGAAAATATAGCACCTACTTGTTTATTAAAAAAAAATTATTGAAATTGGCAAAGTAAGCTAATTTTTATAATTTTTCAAAAATTATTCCAAAAAATATCAACTTTTCATTTTTTGATGGAAAAAAACTTTATGTGCTTTGCCTTGCTTAGCCCTCTTACTATAAAAAAATGAAAGTTCCGAGTCTGTACTTTCAATTAAAAAAAAAAACAACCGCCAATTACCGTCCCTTTTAGTAACATCGATTTTAATTTCCACAAATACTGATGTCTTCAACAGACTTCTTATAACTTCGGATCCTTACATAAGTAGCTTAAGGCGTCATTCGAACAAAATTTCCTTAGAACTAGATCCCATTGTTAAAGATATGGTGCTTATATTACAAATAAAAATTAACACAATTTTTTGCCTGTTACATATTCAATTAAAACATTGCATATTATGTTGGATTTTTATCAAGGTAAAGGTATAAATAACGTCACTTTACGTTTAAGTTTAATTTTTTTTCATCAGGAGAACTCAATTAAGAAGTGTCCCGAATTTCAAGTCCCTAGGTCCAAAAATAAAAATTTTGGCAATTTCAGTTATATGGGAGGTGGGTGTGGCATTGGGCGGTTTTCCAAGATTTTTTCAAAATTTCTTAATTTAGTTCAGAGAAGTGTTTCTGCAAAGTTTCATTGTTGTACGACCACTCCTTCTATTTTTTTCCAAGAAATGTATGGAGCGGTGCCACTGTGTGCCGCTATATCTGAATTTGCTGTTCCCACAAAACTGATACGGCTGTGTAAGCTGATGTTGAGCAACCAAAAAAAACTCCGTCAGGCGACTTCTTTTCGTGTGACTTCTTCAATCAACTTTTTAAAAAAAATAATTCGACCTGCAGAATTAAATAGAGATATTGATATCTTTTCGTTCAACAACCGCGCCGTTAGTTCTGCAAATAGGTTTGCTAGTGTACGAGGAAAGGACGAAATATATTCTGTCATCAAACAAATACTCGTCGCATTCGCGACTTGGCTCCCACGTCACTGTTGTCATTCATAACTTCGAAGTAGTAGATAATTTCCTGTACGGTATCTTGGAACTAGTATTAACAGCAAAAACAATTACAGTTCGAAATCCAACGCAGAATAACTGTTTCCAAAGTAGCACCTGTTCAGACTGAGTAGGCAATTGAGAAGTAAACCTTCTCTCGACGAACAAAAACCAAACTCTACATATAAGTCACTCATTATTCAAGTCCTGGTATGTGGTGCAGAGGCATGGACAATGACAACATCTGTTGAGTCGACGTTACGTGTTTTCGAGAGAAAGGTTCTGCGGAAAATTTACAAGATAATGGCATTACAGGAAAATAAAAGACAGAGGCTATGCGGCTAGGTATTGTCGTCCGAATGACCAAAAACATTCCAGCTCTGAAAGTATTCGACACAGTACCCGCTGGCGGAAGCAAAGGAAGAGGATGACCTCCACTCCGTTGGAAAGACCAAGTAGAGAAGGACCTAGTTTCGCTTGGAATTTGCTATTGACGCCAAGCAGCAAAAGAGACTGTAAACTCACCTATAACCACGTAAGCGGTGTCTACGCCAATAAAAAAAAGAAATGAAGCTTGCTAAAATAAATGTACCCGTGAAGGGTATTATAGCTGCTGTGCAGCCGATGTTAGTGCTTTACCTTGTGCTGCAATAAAAATATACTAGACTTGTTTCAATAAAAACTACTTATGACCCTGCCAGAGCTTACTCTTTCAGGAGAAAAAGAAAGTTCAACAAAGTGGGGCTTTAGTCTAATACATTCATATGTATGTATGTTCCATTTTAACAAAAGCGAACTTTGCCTAGCTTGGCTCACTTTCATATCAATGAATTTATATATAGATACATATATACATATGTAGTTGTGTGTAACTAACTGATATCTGCGCCTGATAAACATGCCAAAAATGCGGGCGCATGTGCGTTTGCCTGAAACAAATTTACATATTTATACACATATGTATATATACGAGCATGTATGTACGTAAATTCAAGTAACACAACTGCAAACGCAAATGCTTTAGGGATGAAAGCACGCGAGACACTTGCGCCCCTCCACCACGTGCACAAATGGCACGTCAACTTTTTCGTTTCAAGTGTAATGAATGAACGAAACTAGAGGACGGGAAGTTGGGGGAAGGCGAAAACCAGTAACAAAACAAAGAATGCAATAAACTTTAACAAAAAGGCAAATAGAGGGAAACACACATACAACTACATAACATTATATCTTGTACATACATACAAGTATGTGTGTGTATATGTGCATTTGTAATCTGGCGAGATATTAACTAGTCTAATTGGGGGTGGAAAATACACAAGTGACTACGAGGAATGTTAATGGAAACGTCAAATGGGGTTGGATGGAAGATTGCATGACAGACTGGAAAATTCGACGCGAAAAGGGGGTTGCTGGGCGGCCTATGCGCACTTGAGCAGAGCAGACGGCTGACAGAAGTCGGGCAAGAATGGAGTAATACGGACGAACTAACGAGCTAAGGAGCGAGTGAGCGCCGAGTCGATAAGTATTCGTGCAAGAATAAAATCGAATGAAAATAATTTCATTGAAAAAGTTATATTTAGTTATTGACTAAGTCTTTGGTTTAGTTGAAGTTGAAAAATAAAAGTGCAATATCGCGTTTCCAGTATTTAATTCTTATGAAAATCATATACATACATATAGTATGTGAATAAATAAAAAAATCCAATAAGTTGTAAGCACTGAAAAATTGAGACGGCCGTAAAAATCAACCCCAGAAGTTAAGAAAAAATCACCACCACGTATTCGACACAAAAAAAATTATAGCATACCCAGACTCAGCAAAAGTTTACACTGCCTGCACTACCACCAATACCAGCAAACAACTTGACAGACAATAAAAATAATCAAGAAAACCCTATGTCTGCAGCAACAACAGCAAAGCGCAGTCAGTTTTCAACACTGATGTGCTAAGCAAGTCTAAAATTTCATCATTCAGAAAATTTAGTCTCCACATTGTCAACTCAACCGCTTCTAAGTCCGGTTCGCATTCTAGTCCGCACGCAAACTTCAATCATATATGATTATCGTTTTGTTGTTATTGTTTCAATCGCTATGTTTATACTGCCAGCGTCTAGTCCTGCATATACACGATCGATGGATCAATCCAAAGAATTCACGTCTACTTAAGGAAGCCGCTGAGACGTCCTCAGCTGCGACACGCAAACTCTTGCTGGAGCAATACCATACTGGAGGCTTAGAGAGCAACAAACAGCCACGCAAACGTAACAATCTATCCACATGTGGTGGTGAACCAGATGGTGCTGGAGGCATTCTAGCTGAGGCTTGTCGTTTTTGTGCTAACAGTCCGCAGGGTTATTGTTGTCATCATTTTCATTTGCAAAAATTGGAAATACAGAAGGCACACAAGCAACAGCTACAGCAATCTAGCGGTTACCTGTCGACACAGAATCGGCCACGTTTCTGGCAGCCACTCTGCGGCGGCAGCACTTCGACAACGTTGGAGCAGACATGGGCGCAACGACGGCAGCAGCGTAAAGTAAGTCGTGAATTGAAGCGAAATTTGAAAAATCGATTGACTGTCACAACGTCACGACAACATCAAACACAACTACAGCAACAGCAACAACACGAGCAGCAGCAAAACCCAATGCAAAAACAATATCAGCTTCAAAGGCAGTATTTGAGGCGACAGCAATATGAGGAGTTCATGAGGGCAAGAAACGCCGGCAATAATAGTAGCAGTAGTAGTTCCAGTAGTGGCAGTCCATTGTGGGATACATCCACATCAAATTCATCCAGCGGCTACCAATCACCCTTCGCTTCGGTGTACAATGTAAATGGTTCGCTTTCTGATATCGATACCACGGACTCTGGTCTAGCGACCTCCATAGAAAGTGTTGCATATTATGGTGTTGAAGAGGCGGGTTCCGTAGAAGAATTGTCCCCAAGTTTGGCTGTTGAACTAGAACTAGCGACAGCGAAGACATCCACAATAACAACGACCTACCTATAAGTAACGAAAATCATAAAAAACTACAGGTGAGTAAGTGCGCTCAAGCATACATACCAATATGTATAGGTATGTAAATAATATTTGTATTCATACTGTGACTTATCCGAGTAGTGGAGAAGGAATATGCTGGAATGATTTCGATTTGTTTTGGTCTTAGCTCTAAAATATTTATTACCCTTTGCTGCCGCAAGAAATTCAACTGGAGGTGTTTCTCTTCACCATAACGTTGGAATACGTTCCCCATCTCCAATGATCTCTAGAGTTTTTATATTTTGGATATTTTGAAATAATATCAGGATATAAAGAGTGTGCGCTTTTTTCGGAATAATTCTCAAGAGGAGTCACTGAAGTATCGGTCAGGTAGCCAAACGGGCTTGGCAGAGGAAAGGTAATCTCATCTCAACGAATGAAGGCCTTAAGTGGCGAAATACAACTGGCTTTTCACCCAACGGACAGCATTACCAAAAGAGTAAACTTCACTAGGAAGTTCAAAGTTACCCTTCGCAGTAAGACTGCATGGAATGATTTCACTCTAGACTAACTGCTAATACAATCAGGTGGTACATCCACGGCTCGAAAACATGAGAGGGAATTGGTGCAGGAGTCTAAGGACCGCACACCAAACTCCCCACACCTGTGGGAAATTTTCCGAACATTTTGCAAGCAAAGGTCTTTGCTAAAAGTCCAACGCAACTATCGTAACGAACGTGTAGGCATACTCAGTGACAGTCAAGCGGCACGTAAAGCGATCCCTGCCTACGATATCAAACCGCTACTGGTGTAGAAGTGCAGAACGGCTGAACAGTATATCAGATCGTAACAAAGTGCAGCTTATCTGGGTGCTCGGCAAAGGTTTAGCCGGAAATGAACCAGTTAAAGAGCTCACAGCATCTACCAACATGTTAGAACCGGTACCCTTTTTTGCGGTTGGTGCTCATACCATAAAGGAGCTGCTCCGTGAGGAGGAAGGTATAGGCAGGGAAAGTTATTGGTAACAACCCAAAGGCATGCGACATGGTCTGTAGCTAATGGGTGGTTGCAACCTTAGCCGGTTTAAATATTATCAACCTCCCAAGAGAAAAACACCGGCTACTTGTCGCAGTCTACACTGGCCATTGTAAGCTCAAGAAATGCTTGTATAACATGGGAAAATTGCCGGAGCCTGATACTCCAGAACACTTGGTAATTGACTGCATAACTATCCGCAGTTGCAGGATAAAGCCATTGGATCCATGTTTCCAAATATGAATCACATCGCCTCAATAGCATCTGACAGTATATTGGAATTCATCAATGTCCTATGGCTATGTGAATCGTTGTGACTTAGGAGAGTACACAATAGACTTTAAGTCGCGGGGCATCTTATCATTTCTTTATTATCTATCTACGTAAGGCATATGCAGTTTCAGGCTCCGATCGCAGTTCCGACCAACAACGAAAATCTCTTCCTAATCCCTGTCGACCTTCAGCAGTCAATGGTAAATCTTTCTTGCATGTTTTTGCTAGATATTATTTTGAATGATACTTTAGAGCTCGTTGAGCTTCATTTTTCACGAACTTCAGAAGAAAAATAACTTGAGACACTCACCAAAATTTCTAAGCTTTGAAACCCAATAAGGATAGCCCGCGCCAGAGGCGACATTGTTCCATTTTTACCTCAAAACTTTTTAAGGTCGTAGTTCGAATGATTATTTTTCCTTAATTTCTTTGATTTGGTTGAAGATAGCGTTCCCATGCGAAATTCTGCTCGTCAATAAGTTGTGCTCGGGTATAAGGTGTCGATAAAACCCAGCGAATAATTTTCATTATTTGAGCACACCAATTATTTTCCATCAATGAGAATGTTTGTACGTATGGCTGTATGTACGAATGATTGAAATATTTTTGTTTCCTCAAAATCGTGTTTGTCGGTTTTTTTTTTTTTATTTTGTTTACTCATATCCAGCGATATATTTTAGTAATCATTTTTAGTAAATATATTTTATAACTTTTTTCACTTTAACTAGATACAAGAACGGCAATCTTGTTGATACCTTAAACAATACCTATTAGCAGTTAACCGGCAACAAGCGAAACAGAGAGAATTGAAAATATCGACAACCAAGAAGACGCAGCGACACAAAAGGGTTCTCGAGACAAAGGACTCGTGCCGAGTGGGTCGAACGTGTAAGATGTGTTGGCAGTGATACTATATGCATGTGTATGTAACAAAACGTTTACCGTTATACAGGTGCAATTGAACAGGGCAAAGTGCTTTTGCAGGTGTGAAGAATACGCAACAACCGGAAGTGACCTTCTTTTCGTCAGACAACAGTGACTAGACTACTTAAATGCCAGAAATACAAAAACACATGCCGCTTGTAGGATTCTCGTTTTCCAGATGCTAGAAACTGTCAAGTAGTGACCTTAGTAGTAACAGTAGAAAACTGCAAAAGTGCAACGAGGCACTGAAATCGATTATACCGAAACTCAACAATTTAATTACAAGTATCTGGACGTACATACATACATAAGTTGTAACGTAATTGTAAAGACCGTAAAATGTCCTCGGATGACGACAATAATTCGCTAAACTCATCAGCCAAATCGGACGCAAGACTTAACGACTCGTTAAATGGCATATCGCCGACGCTGAATTCGTCGACGGTCAATACAAATGCGGGTAATGGAAGTGCTGGTGGTGGAAGTGGAAGTTCCTCTCAATTGGTGAGACGTAAAAAAATCATGCCGCTGGAGCATGGTTGCGAGGACAATTGGACGTGGAGTAAACGGCATCGCTCGAAAGAAATAGTGCTGAGTGGTCCCAATAATCGCACGGTGCATTTTCATCCAAATTGGAGTAAAGGAACGGCGGGTGTACAGGGCAAGCGCCCGCTGAATAATGGCCGCTTCTATTGGGAATTGCATGTGTCACAACGTGTCTTCGGTACCAGTATTATGTTTGGTATCGGCACAAAGCAAGCACGTAAGCATTTTACTATATTTTCATACCGTAATAATAATTGTTGTTGGCTCCAATTATTGTATATAAGTAAGGAGTGATACATTTCTAGGTTCCCTACTTCTTTCTTTGACATTTATTTTTTGAACATTATCTTTTCCAATGTTGGTCTCAGATGGTCCATTCGTTGAGTCCAATTTTCACTGACTCGTTCGAGCATTTCAACCGGCATCATTTTTTAAGAAGACTGATTATTCCATCGGCCCACAAACCACTTCAACTTGTTTTTTTTTTCTGGATGAAATGGCAGCTCCTGAATCTCTTTGGGCCAGAAATGAGTCTCATAACTGAACGAAATTTGGCTCGAAAATGTCGGATCTCCTTGCAACTTTTCAAGAGCCCGTAGAGCGAAGCGATGTCGCTTGGGAAGATCGAACGACTCCAGTTCTTGCACAAGCTGTATTTTGTATGTTTTCAATTTAAGATACGCCAAGTCGTACCATACGTCAGACCGAGTTGATGCGAACGGCGCCGAATCGACTCTCCGCTATCTTCGTACTCTCAGCTAGACCTTAAAGAGCTTTGAGCTCGTTTTCCTTTTCAAATTCTTTAAGTTTTTCGGTAGTTTTTCCATACACAATTGTTCTAATCACATGATTCTAACATTGCAGGACTACACGCCAACTCCTTTCGAAATATGCTCGGTGAGAATGAACATGGATGGGGTCTATCGCACAAGGGTGTGCTTTGGCACAAAGGTGTAGCGCTGCTGTACACTAAACGTTTCAAAGAAAATCACCCCACGGTTATAGGCGTGCTCTTCGATGGCATCGAGGGTACGCTCAGCTACTACAAAGATGGCAAATGTTTGGGTGTAGCTTTTAGAGGTCTAGATAAGGTAAGCAAAACCATTAAATATATAAATTAAATCTATACATATATATTAATCAATACAGATCAAAGAACCACTATATCCGATTGTTTGCTCGACTGCTGCGAAAACTGAAATGACACTGAAGTGTACGCGGCGGGATTTTGTAAATCTGCAAGATCGTTGTCGAGCCGAAATTATTAAGCACGTCAAGACTAGAGAGGATTTGGTAAAATTAAAATTGCCGCCACTCATTACGCAATATTTGAGCGAAGTGGTGAACGATGTGGCGCCACTGCGCCAAGTGGACAACTACGACATTTTATGCGATTTTTGAATTGTAACAGCTGACACTGCGTAAGTGGGATTTGGAGTAATACCAAACGAACGGTGGTACTAACATGGGTATATGAGTGTGTGTGTGTGTGTGTATTTATACAAATTGAATATTGTAAATATAGTTTATAATTATATATGCGTCCTTGTTTGCTAGAATATTTGAACTAATTTTTAAAACTGCTTCAAATCACTCTTATCAGCATATGAGCAAACCGCGATGTAAATAATGCGATGAGAACATGGGAGTAAGCTTATTGACAAGAATGTCAAATTCATATACAAATGAAAAACAAAGCAAACAACACGTTATCGGCGCTAGTTCAGAACGCAATTCGGTACACCATTTTTTCACAATTAAAATAATCATTAATATTAATTAATAATTATTATCATGTTAATGAGAAAGCTAAAAAACGTAAACATTAGAGAGTCTTATGCTTTTTAAATAGTACCATCCACAGCCTTGTAACGTTCAGTCACATGTACAGCTGGCCCCACCTAAATGGTTATTGCCAAAAGGCGTTTAAAACCGCTTTTCTAATTTGAAGCACAAAGCTCCACGTGGAAATAACGTAAATAGAATGTCAGTGCATAATTTAAGGCGCATTCAGTAATTTTTCTAAATTTTTGAAATTATGTTAATGATTAAAATTTGAGTTTGACTTTGATTTTAATTAATTTCTAAAGTGAAATTTTGTTTCAAACAAATTAATAATAAGAATTCTTAACAAATGTAATATAAATTTTAGGGCATAATTTTATAATCCGTGAAGTTCGCCGTGCCATACTAAGCTCGCACTTACATTGCAAGATATACATACATATGCACTTGTATGTAAGCAATTCTGTCTTTCTTCAGTTGCTTCGAGTATGAGGTAAATTCACTACTGAGACACACATGCAAATAAGCACGGAAATGTCGCATAAACTTTTTAATTGAAGCCAAGTCAACAAAATGTAAACAAATGTGTGCATGTACATATACAGTATTTGAAGCTTATAACTACATAAAAGCTAGTCACTACAAATAAATATTAGATATAAACAAAAACAATAATTAGACTTGCATTTATTAAAAAAAAAAAATAAATTTAGGAAAACTTGAACGCAAGCGCAAAAAATTGCGTAGAATAGACGAAACTAAGGCATGAAGAAATGAATGATGACTAATAAACGTTTGACTAAAACATAAAAAAGTATTTAAAATAAAAATATATAAGTACATAGTAAAATTAAAACTATAAAATATGTAATTTTTTTTATATTCGATGTGATTCTTATATTTTAATGTGTTTTTTATGTGTTTTTAGATTTGATAAATTTTTATCATAAAAGCAGTTTTAAATTGCACTTTCAATGACATCTCATTCCAAATCACTTTTATTTGAATCAGTATTATTATTACATTCTCCTTTTTGCTGGTAAATGCATGCCTTTTTTGTTTTATGTTATAATATAAAGGTATTTGGAATCGATATATACATATGTACATATGTATGGATGTATGCATGTGTCAGCGTAAAGAGCTGCACCGTTTTAGTCATGTCCATCTGAATATACGCGAATTAGTCGCTCAGCTTTTGAGATAAACAAACCGATCAATCAAAATTTGGTTCTTGTAAAGAAACTTCTTTATTTGTGAAGGAAGTTAATGTTTCTTCTTGTTTTACTTTACATTTTCATATTTAAATTAATCGGAAAGCATTTCGATAACTTTTCTTTATTTGACGTTTGTATGCCTATTCCATATAAATAAACTTAGCGTAAAATTATTTAAAAATACAAAGGCCTATTCGGTGCAATATTGTGATAACTTGTAAGATTGTATTAGTATACATTTGCATTGCGTTTAATGTTCAGTTATTTTGAAAATTGTATGCAAAGTATGTATTTAAGTAAATAAATATAGTACACTGTACCCTGCCCCATCTTTGTAATTAGTTCGCTTTTTAAACGAAAATTTTGTTTCTTACTGAATGACTCTGTTACTGTGTTACTTTTTATTTTGTTCATTTCAGTTAAAAAATTTTTCCGCCTATCCTAAAACTATTTAAAACGTTTTGCAAATATGCTAGGCTTTAATATAATGAAAAATGTAAATTATCGAAAGCGGAATTGGGTGAATTCTAGTCATATAAATTGTTGCACTGCTAGCGCAAAAATAAAAACGCCATCGGCAGTCAGCAATTTTAGAAAATAACTGCAATTAGTTAAGTTATTTGTTCAAATGTGAAAAATATTCAACAACACGCATTATAAAGCTATTAATGTCTAATAAAAAACTATGTGTGTCTAAATAAGCGAGAAAGTGTCTTAATTGTAATGAAAGCGTTCAGGTGGGTAAACTAAACGATCAAAATCTAATGCTTGTGGGAAAACTGTTTTATTTTACAAGATATCTATTTTTCGAAATTTGACACAGATTATTGTCTATTAAATAAATTCCGAACAAACACTATAACAGATAGCTGCCATACAGACTAATCGATAAAACCAAGTTTTTGTGTGGAGTATTTTGTATTATGGCTTCAGTGCAACTGAAGTAAGTTTTTTGCTGGTTTTTAAAAATAAACACAATAGAGTGGTGGTGGTGAATTTATTGATTCTTATTACTGTACAATAAATACTTAGAAAATTCTATTTTTCATACAATTAGGTGGAGGAAGATTAAGAAATAATAAAACTACACTTATTAATTAATAATAATTATGTATATACTTTTCTAAACGAAAATCTAAAACACAATTTGCTATTGTACGTTTGGGCAAGCGTTTGGAGTTGCAAATAATATGGCATTAAACGCAAATTTTATTAAAACCGCTGTTTAATTCGTCCGCTTATAGTTCGTCAAGGAAATGATTTATATTCTGTAAATGATCGCCATAATCCGTAGCTTCACTACCAACGAATGTGTCGTAATTGTTTAGTATTTCCAAATAGCTTAAGCGATCATCATGATCTTCATCTGTCGATACAAATAAATGATCGACCTCGTCCGTAGCTATAGCTTCGCTATTCGGCACCACCCAGTTGAGTACTTCATTACCGGTTAGTAGACCATCCTCATTCTCATCCAAATGATCGAAACGATCTTTTTCTTCAACTAACCATTCGCGGCTGCGATCTTGACCTGCACTGCCAATATATTCCGCATAATCTATTTCACCATTATGATTGGTATCCTTCTCACGTAGCGTGTGTTCCAATACGATTGGTAACATTTCTGGATGTTCTTCTGGTGAATAGAAAAGCACATATTCTTTTGAATCCAATGCGCCATCTTTATTCAAATCTGCTGCATTGAATAGCTCCTTATCTGATTTAATCATTTCTTTCTCTTCATCGTAGCTATCGAAATCAATTAATTCCTTTTTCTCGTCTTCATTTTCCATTTCGAAAGTATCTTTAAGATATTCCTTCCATGTGACCTTTCCATCACCATCCGCATCGATTTCTTCCAAACGATCTGCTGCTTCCTCTTCACCAAGTTTTCTGTTTTTTGTTTTAGAAATTAATATTAATTATTAAATTTGTTTTTAGATATATTAACAGGTTTCATTAATTTGTAAATAATTTGTTATTAAAGCAATTGAGTGCATTAAGCGTATATAAGAGGTTAGGGTTAGTCAGAATTTTCCAACAAATAAGATATTACATATCTTTGAAATATTTTCTGAATTTTAAGTAAATCCGACTAATGCTTTTTGAGTTTTCGATAATTAGCAATGTTGTTTTTGTTGTTGTTGTAGCGACAGAATTCAGCCGAGATGACAGTCCTTGGCCGGATAAAAATCCGGGTGCGTTCCGATGACGTTAACCCGACTGTCGTGGGAACAGATAATGAGATAAAAATTAGAAATGGGTTCTCGGCGCTTTGGAACGTTCGTGTAAAATTTCATGTGCGTTTTTTTAATGGTAACCACTGAAGCTCAAAAATCACTAGGCAATTTCAAAAAAATTATTATAACTTTTTGAAACCTAGTGCCTGGTCGAAAGAAAAAAATTAACTGTTGGTTTTTTCCCCGAATATCTGGAATACATTTTCCCGAGGACGCCATTTTGTTAACATGAAAAAAGCTTCGAGCAAGCGCGAGATGAATTATTAATCAAACAATTTGTTTTGTCTGATTGATTTTAGTTGAATCTCCAAGGAGCTTCGACTGAAAATGGAGCAACATAACCATTACTTTAAAATTATTATTTTTTTTTTTTAATTTTTTCGCCAAGTCGAAGCTTTATATAATGATGGGTTGTACGTTCATAAAATAAATTATTTAGTGAAAAAAAAAAAAAATAAAATTGTCTGACTACACCTAACCCCAAAGACAATGAATAAATAAATAACTACAAAGGTAATGAATAAAGAAATATTGCCAAAAGCAGCTTAGAAAGCTTTTAACAAAAAATTTTTATACACGTTAATAGTATTAAGCTCGCTGATCTATATGTGTAACTACATGTATAATCATTTGTAATACTAAATAATATAATGTATGTGTATCTGTTTGTACCCCTATTATAATAAGAATAGACCAACGGCATAGTAGTGAGGTTGATAAACTTTTATACTATGCAAATTATGTAAGTTAATTTGAATTTTTACCGGCAAGCGAAGGCAACTAGCACGTGATTGTCGTGATGTTTTAAAATTTAAAGTAATATTTAGTGCTTTTTTTAGAATGAAGATAATGAAAGCATTAATCAACAACATAAAACTCACTTAAAAGACCTTAAAATCCAAGCTTTCAGCTCGTGACGCTCAACAAAGCCATCCTTATTTAAATCCATTAATTTTATAAGTACAAGCAATCGCTTTTTGGACTCCTCAGGTGTAAGTTTGTCGAATTCCTTTGCTTCTTTGAGGCTGCCTGAAAGACGAATATAGAAAAACCGGTATACATAATTTTTAGTAAAATTACAATTTCTAAAGAATGTTTATGCGGAAGTTTTTGTTTCTCCACTCTTTCTCTTTAATAGCTTATACAACATGTGTATGCATAAATAAGAAGTTGGAATAATAGAAACACACGTGTATAAACAATTGACACGTCTTCTCAAAACACTGGTGATGCCAACAACAATCGTTGTGAGTTATAGGAAGTTAATTTATTCTTAAAGAATCTGCTCATAAAGCCAGTAAGGCATTTTTCGTCATATTTGCAGTTTTTGCGCATTTATATTTTATATTTAACATTTTTATATCTAAAAAATTATTTTATTAACCTTTAACTGGTGACAAGCGGTCTCACAGGCCGAGCGGAGTCAGTGAAACATCATTTCACCCCCTGATTTTAGTTCCTACATAGATTGTATTAGAAAGTTAATAATTAAAAATCACATTTAGAGCTTATTGAGTAGTTTTATTTTATCATTTTATATATTCATTTAATGGTTTGAAAGACTGCAGTAAGCTATCGTATATAGTTTCGATGCTATAGACAATGTAAAGCAGCGGCCTCTTAGGCCGCTCGTCACCAGTTAAGTTACACAAAAACCATGTCACCAGTTAAAGGTTAAAGGAATTCCAAAAAATTTTGTAGCGCAACTTATATGCTTTTATGTCTGTTTTACTGGCGGAACGTTTATTGATAGTTAATACTTTTTTAAGTTTTTAATAAATTGATTTATTACCTAATATTAAGTTTTTAAGAAAATTTTAGTAAATATATGGAAAAATTATTTGTTTCAATTTGATCATTTTAAAAATTTGAACTACCTATAAAAATATAATTTCCACTTACCTATTATTGCTTCATGATCAAATTCCACATTATGGTCACCGTCTTCATGATGATGTGCATCACGTCCAGCATATATTCCATCCTTCAGCCGTTCTTTACTATTATGTTTTTCGTGTTTATGAGCGTGTGCGACCCCTGCATACGCTGGTATAGAGTTAACAGCTAGCACAAAAGCTAGCAACAAAAAGAAAATTCCTAGGTGCGACATATTTCGATATGAATTTCACTTTAATCTTTCTTGTAGTCCAAGGTCTTTGCCACTTGCGTGTGCGACCGTTTTTCTCTGTAGATTTATATACACTAAGCCTATTTCGAATAAAAGGAATTTGACTTCGTCACCACTTAAAAATTCAAATACTTGAAATATTTATATTGGCAATATGGTACTTTCAAGGTGCTGGTATTAAGAAATATGCTCTTTATATAGATTCACTTTGTAAACTTCATTAGCTATTATTTTCAATATTAATGCCACACGGTAAATTTGCAAACAAATGTAAAATGCTCTCAATTGCCCGCTACAGCAGCTGATCACTCATCAACTGTCTCACAGCATATGTATATGTTTATACATCGAAATTAGGGAGCGTGTATATGGAAATTTATGTAACTATATGCAAGCTCTGGCTACCGGCGATAATGCTCCTCACCGAAAAATTGTGTTGAGACTAAAATATTGTATATTTTCTTTTAGTGATGTATAGATATTTTCTATAGTTGCTCTTCGTACTACAGCATCCTGTAGGTATGTAATATAAATAATACCTTGGGTGTATAACTGCACTGCTAACTTTCGGTTGCCATTCGGTATGTAGTTTTATTATAACATTGTTTCAATAATAGATATTTTTACAAAACCTTTGCGTAAATTTTTAATGGTTCCTCCGTTACTTTTATGAATGGTAGAACAGCCATTCAATTGATTAAAACTACACTCATGCTATTAGGCTAAACACCAAATGCCTCCAAATTTTCAAAATTGTTTAGTTATTTTTGATCTATTTGACTCTGTTATCTGTTTGTTTATATATGAAAACGTAAGCAAAAGGGAAAGAATGAACCCATTAATCGGAAGGCTATTCCGTCAACACCAGAGATGTTAAATCTCTTAATTATTTATCGAAAAATTGTTATCAAGTTAACAATTTTTTTGATTACATTTATATAAATCTCTTTAATAATATATGCCAGAAATTTAAATAAACCAAATATTTATAAATAAAGCTATGGAATGCCACACAAAAAATTTTATTAAATACGAATAAAAAACATTTATTATCAAGAAACTTTTTTTGCTAACATCTTTCAATTCTTAGTTAACTATATATCTTAACGAGAATAAAACGTGAAGTTTAATAAATTACAAAATAGCACACAAGGTTAGCAGTCAGTTTTTCAATAATTAACTGCTCGGATTACAAATTAATTACGGTATATCCAAATAATTAAAAATTTCATCCATTTTATCGTGAACAAAACTCTTACCATTTATTATCGCTTTCGATTACAACTTCTATCTTGTAATAGCAACACTGAATATTGATTACGGGCAGCTCGACAGGCAATAGACAATGTTTTGAAATGCAGCAAGCAATTTTGCCAATAGAAATTCAAATTGCGCAATATCCAATCAATTTAATGATTTTATAACTGCTGTCATTTCTACAGAAAATTATAGCCTGAAGGAGGAAATGCCATGCAGAATATTTAATGTTTGATGGCGTAAATTGCAATTTAGCAACAGAACAGAAATTTTTAAAAGTAGTAGTTAAAATCTTAGTCCTATTTATATTACATAGTAATTATTAGTATATGCAATTGTCTGTGCATGTATTATTTATTGAATTAGTAAATGGGTATTTCAAAAAATTATTTAAATATAGTATTAAATCATATAAAATGCCAGATCTAATTTTTCAGATATATATATAAAATTATCGAAAAGTAGATTTATTAAATTTTCCATTGTTCTCAGCTTACTGAAGTACAAACAGACATACATTACATACGCGAAGCCATTGCGATAATGATTATTGCATGATAACAAATGACCACACAAAAATATTGCTGACTGTAATGATAATAGACTGTACAGATGGTTGACAATATCTATTACCAGTGGAGATACTGCGTTATTATTTATCCATTTTTGTTTTATTCTTTCTGACGTTTATGTAGAAAAATTTGAGTGAGAATCAGTAATAAATCATCTGAAAAATACTATTAAATTAATAGAAAATCTGGTGAATTCGAAGTTTTTCAACAAAAATTTTGCATTTTGGTATAACAAATATTTTATCTTAACAAGAGCACAACCATAAATTAATAACCACGAATGCGGTGAAAAACTACAGTAAATATTAATAAAGTGAGTCAATCATAGTAGAGTAATTTTATCTAAATTAATATTTTATCATGGCTACAGTGAATTAAAATTATTTGTGCTTATGAGGTTGCATAAATTAAATTGTGAAAGCTGCTACCAATGCTCTTGAAATTAATAAATTGGACAACTCGAAAGAGAACTGGTTATTTGGTTATTCATTTTGACTTTCAGACTTTATTTGCAGCCAAATATACTCCAAGCTTTTACCATTTTTTATTTAAAGTGAAAAGAATATATTGCTGTTTCCTGAATATTTTGTAGGTTGTATACATATGTATAGTGGGGCACTTAAGTATTAATATGAAGTTTATTATCAGAAATTTTATATTATTCTTAAGAAAATAGTTAATTATTATAATATGTATTCATATATCCAAAATATGTATGTGCATTATGTATCAATTTATTATGAGCAATACGTAAAAAATGTTGGCATAGAATAAGAATTAGCTAAAACTGCGCCCAATCAAGGAAAGCGCCAGCAGTACACACAATTTAATATATGTATATTTAATATTACGTACTTCGAAACATGCAATATAAATGTCATGCAATATTGTCCGCCTAAATAATTAAAACGAACTACATACATATGTAGATTGTCCGCAAGTGAAGCATTTACTGCTTGTATTTTTATACCTTGAACAGGGTGCATAAAGTTTGCCAAACAGTTTGTAGCAACAAGAAGGAAACGTTGAACCATTAACTCGGACCTTTTCTCCCCAAGAAGCTGTCATTTTTCGGAATCGCCCTTATCGAACCACTACGGCATATAGCCAGTATACAAACTTAACAAAATTCAATCTTTTTAGAAAAAAAATTTTATTTCACAAGATATCTTCATAAAATTTTGAATGGATTATTGTTAAAAGCAATGATACAATCCCCGAAGAAATTGTTTAAAACGGATTGTTTTAGAAAATTTTTATTTTTGTGAAGGGTATAATAGCTTTTGTGCAAAAAAGCCTAGTCTAAAAGCTTTAAGACAGCTTACATTTAGCATATCGTAACTACTGAACAAATTATTGAAAATCAGTTAGTTTGGGAGCTTTGTCGTGATTGTTTGAAGGTGGTCGTAGTTTTCGCACACGTTTGACAATCAGATTTAAAGTCGTCTTACCTTTATTTGCTAACTGATTTATGTTAATTTACTGACTTACGTTACTCAATTCATTACATTACTCAATAAAGTGATTGACTGATTAATTGATACCTAGGTTTGTTCGCCGTCGCTATTGTTAAAGTGTTCTCACGATTAGAGTATAGCTGACGCCATCGTTATTGGACAAATGCCTTACATTATTATACGCGGCAATTTAGCGTCATACAGCCATAAATATCCCTGGCGTGTCTTGGTTTCCGGCCTAAAAGGTAACACATGAAAACCTATAAACGCATTTAATATTTGTGTTTTGCTGAAATATTTTGAGTTGCAACTGTTTTGTTGCTATATGATTTTTTTCTACTTGAAACATGCTAATTATCTTAATCAAGCCGCTAAAAGTTTTGTTTGTATTTTTTTTTTTTTCAATTTTTGCACCAGCAACCTGTTGCTACAGAGTATTATTATTTTGTTCGCTTAATGATTGTTTGTAATACCTAAACTGATTGTCATGTTTCTGTTGAATTTCGGTTGGCTGTCCGTACAAGCTGTAATTTGAGTAAACATTGAGATATCTGGATGAAACTTGGTATATGTGCTTCTTGCCATCAATGTTTCTTGGATCAATTTTAAATTTTATTCCATCGAGATAGATACAACTTAACACATATGATGTCTTTAATTATTTTTATTTTATTTTTATTTTATTTTAAGTATACATACGCCAAACGGCTTTATACAACTATATAATTTGAAATTATGTAATAATTGTTATGTAATTAAATATAAGGGATTAAGTAGTATTTAACACTAGTATAAATAAGGCTATAAATTGAACAAAAGTTGTAAGACTAGCAAATTAGGAAGGAGAAAGTGTAAAAGGTGAGACTAGGGATATTGCAGTAGACGTGATTTGATATCCGGGATGAAGACCCTGAGTGATCCACTATAGAAGTCCACATCACTATGCAATGAGTTGACGAGCCTGGCCAGACGGTTGTGAGGACCGTTGAAAACGTAGCTCTTGGTTGTTTTCGTAGTCATCAGGAGACGGTTATGTCTCAGTGAGGGACCCACTGATGCGAGTTCGAAGATGCTGATGATGTCTGGCGCATCGATAAGGCCGTTCATGACTTTGAAAAAGAATAACATGTCAGCTACTTGACGACGTTCTTGCAGGCTGTTTATGTTATAGTATTCATAGACATCAGACACTGTGTTGTACCCACCAGGAATACCATAGCGATAGCCAATACATTTACATAATTTTGATTGTATTTTTTCAATACGACTACAGGCAGCATCAGTGTAAGGCGACCAAATTACAGTGCCATATTCTAAAATTGGCCGAACCATAGATGAATAAAGGCGTAGCAGTGAGATGGGATTCGTGAAATCTTTGCTAGTTCTAGTAATGAATCCCAGAACCTTAAATGCCTGGAGAGTGATCTTTTCAATATGCTTGTTAAACGTCAGTTTATTGTCTATGATGATACCCAGGTCCTTTACATGATCCACTTCACTTAACAATTCATCGTTTAGAAAATAATTAGCTGGTATTCTGATATGTGACCGTGAGTAGGATACAGTTACGCATTTTTTTACATTCAAGTCCAATTTGTTTAATCGGCACCACAACGAAAGCTTGTCTATGTCATTCTGAAGAACCCGAAGATCTTGCTCACTGGTTATCATTCTGAAGATCTTCAGATCGTCTGCATAAAGCAAAAATTCCGATTGAAAGTTATCGCCAATATCGTTTACAAAAATATTAAAGAGAATAGGCCCCAGATGTGACCCCTGAGGTACTCCTGAGGTTACATTATGCTTAGCAGACAGGTATCCACCTACTTTGACTTGGAAATGCCTTCCTGTAAGATATGATTGAATCCAATTCAGTGCATTACCGCATATACCGTATCTTCTAAGTTTGTTTCGCAGAATAGTATGATCCACCCTGTCAAACGCCTTGCTGAAATCGGTGTAAATGGTGTGAGCTGAGTGGCCATTGTTTAGGGCATCTAGTAAATAATTAACGTAGATAAACAGGTTAGAGGAAGTCGACCTACCGCCGACGAAACCATGCTGCTTGTTGGTGATAATGTTTGTAAAGAATGCCGTGAGTTGTGGAAGAACTATCTTCTCGAAAAGCTTGGCCAAAGCTGATTGGATACAAACTGGCCTATAGTTAACGACCTCAGACTTTGGGCCGTCCTTGTGAATCGGACAGATGTAGGATGATTTCCATATAGTAGGAAAGACTCCGCTTTGTAGAGAGTAACTGAATAGGTGTGTAATATGCTCGCTGAGGCTGTATGCACAGTATTTAAGAAAACTATTTGGTAAGCCGTCCGGACCAGCACCTTTCTTCAAGTTCAGTGTTGACAACATTATACGGACATCATTGATGTTAACCCCGAATTCATCCATAATGACAGTGGGAGCTGGTTCTACTTCAGTTGGTGGTGAGCACTGGTGAGAATCTTGGTTGCACACACTATTAAAAAAGGATGCGAACATATTGCTGATGTCGATACCTGAATCTGCCGTCAGATTATTCCAGTACATGGTGGACGGGATGTCACCATTACCTCTTTTTTTATGTCTAACAAACTTCCAGAACACATTAGCGTCGTCTTGTACTTGTCGTTCAACCTTGTCTATGTAATTCCTGTAGCATTGTTTATTGAGAAATTTACATTCTTTCCTGAGTTCTCTAAATTTTCTATAGTTCTCTTTGCAGTTGCACTTCTTGAAGGTAGTATGGGCTTCCTTCTTGAGTATCATTTTGCGTTTTAATTCACTTGAAAACCAGTACGGAAAGTTGTTGTTATTCTGTGAACGGACAGGCACATAGGTAGATATACCTCTTTGAATGATGTCATAGAAGACTACTAATTTGCTGTCAAGGGTAGTGGATGAATACAGTCCCGTCCAATCAACGTTTTGATAGAATGCGTTAAGACTCCCATAGTCAGCACTTTGGAAATCATAGAAAGGTATAGTTACTGGTTTGAGGCTGAGCTGGAGTTCAATCGTGATACCAAGTGCTGGGTGGTATCGATCCATTGTAGTAATTGCCTGTGTGTGATAAACATGTATATGCTGATTACTGAAACAGAGATCGAGTAAATTGTGACTATCGGCTTGAATGTTGTTAAATTGGCGGCATTCTAAAAGAGAAAAGCCTTCATAAAGCAAATTTACACAGTCTGTATACGGCGAGCTACTTGGAAGGTTAAAATCCCCCGTGATGAGGAAGTTGGCATTTTTGTGCTTTTCTTTCAGGTACTGGAGTGTATCAAGGAACGCTTGGTATACGACTAGCGATGCTCTCGGAGGAATGTAGACACATCCAATAATGATGTCTGATCTATTGCACTTGATTTTTACGTATATGTGTTCAATACTATCATCAATGACTGGGATACATTCCGCGGGCACAAACTTCTTTATTGCGATGAAAACACCTCCACCTCGTTCACCGTCACTTGTGATATTGTTTCTATCCTTCCTGTAAATACTGAATGAATCATCTATAACTTCCCCATCATGGATAGCTGGGTGAAGCCATGATTCAGTGATGCAGAATGCATCAAAACTACTAATCGCTGCTGCTGTGAGAAAACTGCCGAGCTTGGTTCGTAGTCCCCTCACATTCTGATAGTGGATGTGTAAGTTTGTTTGAATTTCCCTTATCGTTGAACGAGCGAAAATTCTTATTGACTAATTTCGGGACGCCATTAACGTATTTTATTGTCTTCGAGGAATCCCCATTTTTCACCAGAGAACTCAGCTGTGTGCGAAGGTTCTTGAGGTGCGTCAACTGAGCGGGAGTGAGATCTGATTTAAATATGACTTTGGGTGTTCCGTCAACAGGTTCGGGTGGTTTAGACTTTAATATAGCGCGAGCAACGGATGGGGAAGTTGTTTCCACTAGCAGCGGGCGGTTACGGCCAGCAGTTGGGCGACCCAATCGTCGGAGTTTCAGTTCATCCAAACTGACAGGCAAATCGATTGGTAAGATGGACTGGACGGTAGCTCTATCTTCATCAAGACGGTCTTTGCCATCAGCTCTCCTTGACTCTTGAACATTCAACATAACGACGTTTGATTCCCGTTTTTTGCGTTCGGAAAACTCTGCTAAAATTTCCTCAGTTGGAGCTGCTGCGCTAGTGAAAGTTTATGTCATTTCACTTCTAAGAAATGTCAAATCAATATACTGAATTCAGCACTTTTGATTGAGTTTCATATATTTATTTATTTAAAAATAAAAAAAAAGAGAGAGATGATTGTAATCCCTTAGGTAACTTCAGATAATAACGTATTTTTTTTTAATTAGCCAATACCTAAAAATATGCCTTTTTGAAATTGTGAGAGTATGAAATGTTTAGTTACAATCGAATTTAGCTCTTACTTGATTTCATTGCTTTTACTTCACAGAAGCAATTAGTGGCTACCATTGGCTGTGATAAGGTTGTATATACAAATAATGAGTACATGTATGTATGTATGTATATGCAGTAGCCATGCACATTCCAGTTACCGCAGGTGTGCGACATTTTTATCCGGTGGCTACAGAATGATTAAATAGTCGATACATATTTATATAATAACATAAAAATAAATATGTACACACTATAGGTGTGCACAATATAACGAAATAAGGAATAGCTTAATAGGCTTATAAGTATTTATTTCCTTTATTACATTATTTTTAAAGGTATACACTGTTGAAAAGGCGAAAAATGGACTTTTTCAGAAATTTCACTTAAGGTGTGTCCCATAAAAATCCAATAAATAACCTTAATGCGGTTAAAATTACTATCCTATGTACATATGTATGTATGTACATATGTATGTATGTACACGCAGTACCTTTGTGCTTTCTGCGCGTGTTTGGATACACGTACTTAATGTTAACCAACTGATATATATGTAAAAATGATATCTTTCGGCTTAGTAGGCCTGCACAGTTGTGCACAAAATAATAGGAGAGCCAATTTTATAAATGTATTTTAGCTGCATAACTTTTCTGGATCACATGCAATTGTTGAGGTATAATAGCCGTACACATAACGGGATATTAACATTAAAACACGAAACACGTTTTTGTGATTGTTAATTTTCGTTCTAGTTATCGGAGACCATTATTATTGTTTTCCAACAAAATTAATAATTAGACACCTAGTCCTTGTGACGATCCCGATATAGGGTTACAGATGTAAGTCCACGAAAAGTACTGCTAGTGAAAAGAAACTCAAGGCAATTTGCAAAAGATTATAAGCTATTAAGTGAAATATTAATTATTTTATTATCTAAAAGGTTTGAAAAGATTTTATTTAAATTTTTTATTTTTTTTTAGAGTTTTCCATACCACATAGAATACTTCTAATTTTATGTGGAACTAGTTTTTCGGTTGATTTAATGTAAACTGTGATATAATATGTGATTTACACTCAATTGAAGTTCAAATATACAAAAAATAAGGACTATGGAAATATTAAGTCTTATACATACATAATTAGTGAATAGACATACATATTTATATCCAAAATGTTTGTGACGTAAAACATTTTTCTTATATAAAATTGAAAGATTCCTTTTACACATGTGGTCATTCCTATTTTTTTATGGACAACTGTATCTACTAAAGTAAATTTATATGTATATACTCTTTACCCATGCAATATTTTGCAGTGAAAAACACTGAATGACGCACCGCCGGCAAATGGCATGAGCAAAGTACAGGAGAAAACAAGCAAAACAAATCAACATGAAACAAAATTAAAACAAAAATTAAATAACGCAGCCAAACAACAATTTAATAGCAGCGCTACTGCTTGCCAACTCTATCCGAATGGAGAGAGAAGCATTCACTTCAATTTTATTTAATGCTAATTCATTCCATTCACGGACGTCGTTTAGTGATTTTGTGCCATATGCTGGCTAGTTTCCAGTAAAAGTAAAAGCAGCCGTAGCTACAAATCAATTTACCATATATGTAATATCAGTGTACTTGTGGAAAAATCTAAAAATATTAACATTTGAATTTTACATAGCTGTTTAGTTCCATTTGCAATTCTTCAAATGCTTCTATGTCTCGCTGATTGACTTGACTTCTTTCCAAAGAACATGGGAATTGCAAAACAAGAAAAATATTTCAATTAAAATCGAAAGTGTATTTATGTTTTTGCGTATTAAGAATTACGTTGACTAAACAAATTTTACATTTGCAATACCGTGAAATTTGTGTGAAACAAAAAAAACAAACAACTTTAAAAAGAGATCGTGACGTTTCACTAGTTTTGTATATTAAATACGTTTATAATACGAAGGCTAGTGCGTGTGAATGACTTAATTTTTCGTTTGCTTTTGTCAATTACTGCATTTTTGCCTCAGAACGGTGAAGTTCATTTACATACATATGTACTTATTTACATTTATATACTCATACACTGTGCTGCTAAATTTTGCTTTTGACGCAAACGTCAATGAACTCCTTGATAAAATTCGATATATCTTTAAACACTTCTTATAATTTTGTGTTGTGTCCGCAAATATGTACTTATGTATGTGGACATTTTATTGATTCCTGCGATGAAGTAATCCTTCGCCCTGAATTCGATCGGGACCTATACATAGTTGTGGCCAAGCACCAACACCACAATGCTAATTACAATCGTCACTCATTTTGATGACGTCACTTGTGATTTGCTTTGAATTTCTTTATTATATTGTTTAAGTCTGCTTTTGTTCGCTATTCTCTATCACTCGTGATACTTTATACTTGCTTGTATTGTGCAAAGCTTTTTTAGTTGTTTATTAAGACCCAAAATTTATCAACATCGCAAATTAGTTTCCAAAGAAATTTGCTGGCATTTTTATTTTTATAATTTTACGAAAGCTTCAAAAATTATTGTTCTTTTTAATACAACTTGATTTGATATTTATACCTTTCTTTCTTAAAAATGTTTTAATATTCTCCGATTACAATAAAATTAATGTTTTTTTTTATATTTTACAGCGGATGAAATTGAACAGTTGAATAAATTTTCATGTGGCGGTTACAGTGATGAGACAACAATAGTTTATCTGGTGCATCCATGTCGAATCTTATCAGCGCTTGAGGTACATACGACATACTTAATTTTGTACACAACATAATGTAAATATTTTAAGAAATTTATCTTTTATCCGCAAATTTGTGCGGTAAATAGAAAATTGCAAAGTATGAGGTATTGGATTTTATAAAAGCTTGTGGTTCGGCCGAAGTTGCGGAGAAAGAAGAGTTTTACTGTAATTATTATTTTGGATTTTTATATCTTATCTCACAAACTAAAGCTAATTCTACCAAATTTGCTAAAAAAATTTCGTACACTTCTTTATTTGCCGTAAAAATGAGTAAAGCAGTTATTATCACTCCCATTACCCACATAATGGTTATGTTGAAAACTATTAAAAGGATTAAACTGCGTCGAAGACATTTAGTTTTACACCCGAGCTGGTACGGAAGCCTTTCGTAGGAGTCGGTATCAAAATTGAACAATTTATGTCAGTAATTAATCGACTAATTTCAACCATATTTAGTGCGTGACAAGAACCACGGCTACTTCCAACCTATAAAAAATGTAAATTCCATATGAATCTTTCACTTTACAGCATTTCACTTTACATAAATCAAGCGCCGTAAAAAGTGAATTATAAGTCCTTAATAAATATAGTTAATGCAATCAGTTTAGACCTTTTTCTGCCCTAAATATACTCTGTAGAGTGATTTCATCTGATTTTAAACCGTTCATTCCTAATAAATATTGATTCCGATGTTCTGAACGTTTCAATATATGTATAAACTTTCATCTTTGGTTGAATTTATGCCAGATATATCTCATTTGAGTGTAATTTTCATATAATTTTTGCTGACACGAGGTAAAATATAGTTTTGATTTCTTTCACTATATTGTTTATTATGAAATTTTGTCAACATCTGAAAATATTTTCATCGGCTGTGTTCCTTGCAAGTTGCAAGAGTATGACATCTTCGGTTACACCCAAACTGAGCCTTCCCTACTTGTTAATATTCTCCGTTTCCTGTACTCGGGTGTGTCATTTTATTCTTAATGAGTTCAGTCTACTCAAACCGCTGTCATTAACATGACTATTCATGTTTTATGTAAATGTAAATGTAGATGTTACTGACGACCGTCATTTGTGGCAACCCAGTTATTCATTTCGGTTGGTCAGAATTAAGCCATTTTCTATGTAAATTTTATAGCATTTTTTATTTCTATTATTTTCCCCGTTGACCTATATATTTGCATTTTTACGGTATTAGTGGAATAAAATGCGGTTATTTTAATTTTTTGTTGTAGCAAACTTGTAAACACAAAAAAATTAGTAAAAGAGTCGCAAATGTCCTTCTATGAAAAAGAGTGATTAAACAAATTAGAAACAATTTAAAATAATAAATAAAGTAATAAGAAATTAAAAAAATTATATCAATGCACACTTATGTATATATAAGTATATATATCAAATACAATTGAGCAGACAATATGTTTTCTGACTGCATCTTTCAATATATTTCAACTAATTTTCGTTTGTTTCTAGATTTTAGGTTTTCGTGTGGTCGCTTCCTCCTCAACATCCGTTAAGCAGGACTACAACGAGTATATGTGGACTATGCGCAAAGAGTTCCACGAACCAGAGCCGCTAGAAACAGAATCCGTTGTGCGTGAGAATCTTTCGAATATAGGACGCGAAGCAGCTGGTTTGGGCAGCTATCACAAAGTTGACTCGCCTGAATAAGAAATTAAATAAAGTAAACATAAAATATACATACATACATATGTATCTCTATATGTGTTTTCTAACGAAAGCTCGTGACTAGCCTCTGATCTCTCCGCCACGAGAAAAACATATGCAAAAAGTCAAAAAGGAGGTGGATTAAAGCGATTGAACAACAACAAAAATAACGTTGCACCACGAAAAAGTGCGCGCGCAAAGTTCGAACAAATCAGTTTCAACAAACGAGTGCAAACGAAACAGTTTTAGCAATTACATAGTACAACAATATCAAAAAGCTATCGCTGTGCTAAACGCGCATAATAGTGAAAGAAAACAAAATACTTTAGCAGTAATTTTGTTGAAATCATAAAAAAAAACTTTAGAAGAAATTAAGTTTTACACTTTTAAATTCTTCGTTTTTTGTTTTATTATTAAATTGCATTTAAACTAAATTTTCCACCAACCAAAGCATAGTGACAACTTGAACATAGACTAAAGAAACAAGTGTTGCAAAAAATGGACGCCCAAATACCAACACAAGCGCCCGCACAACCTGTGCCCTCAGAGGCACAACCCGCCCCCAGCAACCCGAACACCAATATCGGTGCTGCTGCAGCAGCAGCTGCTAATTACGTCACCACCACAGCTACATCATCGGTGGCTGCCCAGACGGCGACCTCAACAAACTCCGTGCCGAATTCGGTGGCGAATGTTGTCACCATACCCGTACCCATTGTACAAAACGAAGAGAACTACACTTATGTGACGGTGAAGGGCTCGCTGCACGATCGCTCATGCGCCGTGTTCGGTCTTAACGATACGGAAATCCAAGCGTTGTCCAAACGTTTCGGTAACGGTTTAAAGGGTGCCGTTAATGGTGTAATGGTAACGATTCCACCGATGGATATGGTAAACACATTGGCGCAATTAAGCTATAAAGTGATTTGTAGTTGTGGTGAGGCGGAGATCAGTTGGACTATGCAACGCGAAATTTAAACCATCCTTCTACGTAGCATGACAGCCGAACAACTAAAGTTTAATACTTATTGAAATTTGCAAATTTAACTGTTAACAAAAAGACAAAACCGACAGATTTACATAAATGCTATGCTATACAAAAAGAATAATGAAAATATCTAGTGTATTCAACAAATATTTAATACTAAAAACATACGTATAAAACTAAAAGTTTAAGAAAATTGTAAACATTTTATTTTTCTTTGTTAGGAGTTAAAAAAAAAGGAAACAACTTTTTTCCAAAACCCAAAAAATAAGTGTTGAATTTCTCATTTAGCTAAAAGCGAAATTAAAAACGCAAATTGGTTCAACTCATAAACATTGAAAAGCACACATTAGAAATATACATACATAAATCGAACAAAATTCAAAAGAACTTAAAAAGTAAAATTATAAACATTTAGTAAAAATGGATCAACATGACGCAGATCACTGCAAGTGTCACAAGCAGGCGGCGCCAGCGCAGCAAACGCTAACTGATATGGAATTCGATCGCGGAATCTGGAATGCAGGTGCGATTGAACGAAATTCAAACTAAAACTTTAAAAACATTTTTTTTATAATATTAGTTAAAGTGCTCCTAAAGAGTAAAAGTGACTTCGGTTGCACCGAAGCTAGTATGCCCTCCACAGGTGCATTTCTTGTAGCGTGAAAGGGTATAAAAAGATCTATATCTCGATTTTGGTCGATCAGTTTGTATGACAGTTATACACATGTTATAGTCCGATCTGAACAATTTCTTCGGAAATTATGCTATTGTCTTGGAGAATTATACTTGCCAAGCTTCATATCCAAAAGTTTTCCATATTAGGGCTGAATCTATTTGATTTTTGTAGTTGGTGTTGTTGTTGTACCGGCAGAAAACATGCCTGAAGTAATTTCGGGGCATGGTGCCGAATTGAGAGTCCCTGGCTGGATAAAATCCGGGTCCGTTCCGGTTACATAGCCCCAACTGTTTGTAGTTGTTGATCTCGACAGAAAACATTCCTGAAGTATTTTCGAGGTGCCGAGTTGACAGTCCTTGGCCGCATAAAAATCCGGATCGGTTCCGGTTACTTAGAACCGACTGTTTGTAGTTGTTGATCTCGACAGAAAACTTTCCTGAAGTAATTTCGAGGCATGGTGCCGACTTGACAGTCCTTGGTCGGATAAAAATCCAGGTCCGTTCCAGTTACTTAGATCCGACTGTCGTGGGAACGGTTTTTATGGTTCCGATTAATGAGCAGCTTCTTGGAGAGAAAAATATTTGTGTTAAATTTCAGATCGATATCTCAAAAACTGAGGGATTAACACACGTGTAAACAGACAGTCGGTCATGTCTAAATCGAATCAGTTTATCATTCATATTTTTTATAGGGTCTCCAATATTTCTTCGCTCACTTGTTAATTAGCAGGTTGATCTCGCTTGAAATCTTCTTTTATCGGTTTACTTTTCTTTCCCTGCAGCTATCTACAATGAGCCGGAACGCGTGCGCAATTTCATTAGCCGCGGCAAATCCATGGACCGCGATGATTTCGACTACACTGCGCTCCATTATGCAGCGCGCAATGGCAACGTGGAAATTTGCAAAATGTTAATCGAAGATGGCAAAGCTGATGTGGATGCCATTACCAAGGCGGGCGCCACAGCCTTGCATCGCGCTGCCATGATGGGTAATTATATTTATTGCACGCCATTAATTAATATTCTAATTAATGAAATTTTGTGTTGCTGTTTTAGGTCATCTAAATGTTGTGAAATTACTGGTTGCTGCGAAAGCTAATCTCCAACTGCAGGATGAATACGGGCAGACTGCGCTGCATCGTGCTGCTATCCGTGGACACTTGGATGTTTGTAAATTTTTGTTGGAGCAGGATCCGAAATTGAAGGAAATCAAGGATAAGAAAGAGAAAATCCCCTACGAATATATAATGGAGAATGCCAACGATGATTTCAAAATATTACTTAAGCCTTAGAGTCAAAGTGAAAGAGCATACAAAGTAACTAAAGCAAACAGAAATTGCGACCGAAGCATAATTAGTCGAAAAAAAATATCAAGCAAAGACGCAAAAGCGAAATCTTAGCTGCATTTTTACATAGAGGCATACATTGATTTCGATGTGGCGCATTTTAGTTAACATACATATATACATACATATGTACATATATGTATATTAAACCGTTTTGTAGTATTTTATTAGTTTAAAATATAAGAAAACTGCATTTTATTTAGGAAACCAAATACATTTGTTTCGAAAACATTGTTGGAATAAAAGTTTGGCATTTTAGATATTTGGTTCTATTGCAATGTTTTATTGACTCGATTGCTTAATTGGAACTTTGGCCTTACAAATGTAGCACACGCTCACCTGTTGACGTTTTTTTTTTTTGTTTATTAATTAAACTACAACTTTATATTACTCGTATGTATATGATATAATATATTTTTAACTACACGCTACGAGATCTTATTAATGTGATGAGGTTGGAATTATGTGTTTGTTGCACCTATTGAGCTTTTATCATGTATGTAACCATTTATATGCGTATTATAATTACATACATACAAACTACATACATATGTATGTATGTATGTTGAGTTGTATTCAAAATGTTGTATTTTATATTTATTTCTTAAAACACTGTATAAATGATGTGAGAAAGTTTAAAAATCATTTTTAAAATACATAATTGCATTTCAAAAACGAATAAAATTTGATATCTATATATATATAAAATTTTCAAAATGATAAATATGCATGTTTGTTATTCTTCTGCTGTATTCTACAATGCATTTCTACTATGCGACTACGGTAGAACAACAACTTCATAGTAAGTAATTATGCTTATTATTATTTTTTTTTTTTGTTAACATTTAGTTTCAAATGCAATCTTTAATTGGGGTACCTCTATGTCGATAAAAGGGTTTACCTAAGGAACACTTGAAATGTGCCGAATCTATTACTATAATGTATTTATGCTTTTGTTTAAAAATATGTACATATATATGTAAGTATGTATGTTTTGTTTCTTTAAGGGGGTATTCTAGTCTGGAAATTTAAAAAAATCGATTTTTTTTATATTTTCAAAGTTTAACTATTTAAGAATATGAGTACAAAAGGATTTTTCAAAATTCAAATTATTTTCGGAGATATAGCATTTTTCTGACCCGGCATCCAAACTGGTTCGGCCGGAACGCGAAACTTTAAACGCGTTTTTCTCAAAACTGACTTTCGGAACGATACCCACGATTTCTCAGGTTTTACTGGACCGATTTACTTGAAATTTTTATAGAGTCTTCTTTATAGGCTTGTCTATGGTTGAAACTAGCCCCATCCCAAAATTTTTATTTTTATTATTTTTAAAAAATTCGAAATAGTCAGAAAAAGTGATAAAAAAAAATTTTTTTCAGGCAGTCGCCATTTTGTGAAAAAAAATGTTTCCCACTTTTCCGTAGTTCCGACCATTGCGACATTATTCTAGATTAATAATCTTTTTTTTTGGTTTCAGATAACTAGGAGGGTTAAAATCATGGTCATGGTCACGTGGAAATTTTTAGAGACCCCCCACTTCGTCAGCTCATAATTTTTGAAATTTTTTACTTTTTTTAGTTTTTAATTTTTTTCTTTACTCTTCTAAAATTAACAAATAACTAATCAAAAAATGGATAGTAAAAATACTAATTTCCCTTTTTTTTTCGACACTTTAAAAATTACCTGAAATTCATGCTTCTAGACTAGAATACCCCCTTAAACCTTAAGGGCATAAGAGCCATTTCCCGGACTTCAATTGCAAGTCTAACTTCGGCTTGTCAGCTCATAAAAGGGTTTAGGGTACATATGTCAGAATTTTCAAAAAATCGATTTAGCATTTGCTTAAGGGGTTACATACAGTTAGAATTTTGAAAAATCGATTTTTTTTAATTTTTTTTCTTAATGTAAATATATTTAAGAATACACACAGAAAATTTCATATTGTTCCGATGAATATTTTTGAAGTTGCACGCAAATTTGAAAACGACCAACTTTAAACGCGTTTTTCTCAAAATGGTGTTTTCAAAGTCGGTGACCAACATTACTCGAAAACGGCTGAACTAAACCGATTAGTCTCAAATTTTAACACAAGCTTCTTAAATATATTTTTTAGTAATTAAACAGACTATTTTTTCTTACCGATAAATATTTTTTTATAAAAAATTTAGAGCCGAAATTTAGGTCAAAAATCGATCTTTTGTTTCAGCAACCGTCATTTTGTCAAAAAATTTAATTTTTCTTATTCCTTCAATTTGTTTTACTAGATTTAACATTACTTTAACGAATTCTGTTTGATTTTTTAATTTCAGAGAATCCAGTTCAGAGATATAGTGGTCACTGCGAAAAGTCTTTTTTTAGAAAAGCTCCCGGAAATCAGCTGTAATTCCTTTCCAAATAAATATTTTTACTAATATTAAGTCTTAAAAAAACAGTTAAAATATAGCATAATACACACATTTTTTTTATATATGTGACCTGGGCGAACTTATTCAAAAAGTTTTCTGAGAATAACTTAAATTTCAAAGTTTTTCAGAAACTGTTCTGGAAAATTCGCATTTTCGGTCTTCTAATTGTATATAATCTTAAAGTGTGGCAACTTAGAAATATTCTCTGTGTAAATCCAACAAATACTTTCTGAATTACTTGATAAATAGTCTGGAAAATGGTCTGTAACGTTCGTGTAAACCCTCAAATGTGTTTTTTCAAAACTATGGTTTTTCAACTTGTTACTAAGTAGCTCGAAAACCGCTTAGTAGATTGTAGTGATTTTAAACAAATTTTTTTAAAACATAAAAACAATTGCCTGGTATTTTTATAATTTTGGTAAATTATTAACAATTATTTTTTTTTCGAAAATTAGAAAAAAAAAATTATTACAGAGACCGCCATTTTGTTCATTAAAAAAGCTTCGATCAGGCGCTAGATTACCCATCACTAAAACTTACTTTTTGTGCGTTTGATTTTAGATGAATAATCAAGAATTAGCAATGGAAACCTCAATAAGCTGCGGTTGGAACTGTATCCACACAAATAACGATTACTTTTAAAATTACTAATTTTTTGTCAAATTTCTGGAAAGTAAAAAGTGAACACTTAAGAATAAAATAATTTACGGGCAATAAAATGATTTGAAATTAATTTTAAGTGTTTCTGACTATATCTAACCCCTAAGCTAATTGACGAGCCGCCATACCTTAATAATGCCTAGTCTAGGGTGATCGAAAAATACCAACTGATGACTGGAAGTAAGTTTTGAAACTTACAATATCAATATATGCATACAGCAATGTTTCGTAATCAACTTTGAAAAGCGATCAATTAACTCCTAAATTATTTTTTAGGTTAAGTGTATCGTGTATCCAACCCTTTTACGCGTAATTAATGGCTCTCAGTAATGTTAAGGATAGGTACTACACATACGCTGAGCAAAATAGTTTACTCGTTCATCAACCCAATATTATTGTGTGAAATCCTATCTTAATCCTAAATAAACTTTATGAACTATCCACTTATACATATATAACAGCCTTACTTTTCATGCTAACCACCGCCATCGACATTACAGGTATTTTTCATCACAGACGCGCAGTCATCGAACTCGTATAAATACTTTTGAAGTATCTTTGGTACACCCAAAAGGCTTATCATACGACACAAACTCGATTCACGCTTCGTTGTTGAGTATCGTTGTCTCATCACGGCCGAACCACTGAGCAGGCCTAAAAGTTGATTCCTTATCACAATCCGACATAGCGACTGCAGTGACAAGGGTGTGCTGCACAACCGAAACATTTCCACTTCGAAGTGACGTCGCTCGTCGGTCCATTTATTGGCTAATTCGGTACGCAGTATCGGGAATTTGTAACCAGTATGTACTACAAAGCATAGAAAATATAATAAAACTATTTCCTTTTTTATTTAAAGTACGAAATTATTCGCTCACCCAGCAACTTGGCGAACTCCAAAGCACCCGACGCATTTGTAGCGCGCAAATGATTGATGCCATGATCGCCACACACCTGTGTTATGTCTACGCCCTCTTTGACCAAAAACTCGGCGATATCGAATTTGTTGAGCATAACAGCGCGCGCCAGTGGCGTCTGACAATAGGGAATATAACACGACCACGACATCGAAGTAAATGAAGCACACATCCAACGCCCCTCACTATGTGCGAACAATATGCGCGCAATGGGTATGAAGTCCTGTACGGTGTCTATATATTGCACGGCAATGAGTAACTCGTTTTCGACCGTGTCAACTATCGTGTTGCCTTGTGATTGTTGCGCTGTAGCCACGCGTAGCAAGAACTCCAGCATATCGATCTTTTGGCTGAGTATCGCGATCAGAATGGGTGTGAGGCCATCCTTGTTGCGCACATTCAAGCTATCGCCGTGGCTGATTAGGGTCTCAGCCATCTCGCGCATGCTGTAGCGTACGCAATGGTGCAACAGGTAATGGGAAGTGATGCGCCGTGCGCCGCGTTTCAACAAGCGCACTGTGAGCGGCACATTATTCTGCACCACCGCGTAGTAGAGCGCGTTGTGTCCCTCCTTGTCCTGCAGGTTGATGCGTGCGCTACGTTCGATCAGTGTCGCCGCAAGACCGTCCAAGTTAGCCACAATGGCGCACATCAGCGGCGTCTGATCGATGTCATCCGTTTCGTTGATATTCATATTTGTTTGCAAAATAACATTGGCCTGTAACGAACGCATTTTTTATTAGCAAAAATTATATGTACTTAGCAATGAGCTTACCACTGCCACGGAATGATTCCTTATAGCCAAATGCAGCGCTGTTTCACCGGTGTTTAGCGTCTTTAAATTCGGATTGGCGCCGTGTTTCAGCAGCATGTGAGCCACTTCCGCATAGGCCACGCCCACATGTAATGGTGTGTAACCGTCACTATTAACGGCATCCACTGTGGCGCCGTGTGAGAGTAATACACGCACACACTCTACGTGTCCACAAGCAGCGGCATAATGTAGCGGTGTCATCAACAGCGCATCTGCGCGATGTACATCTTGCTGGTGTCCGCAGTTTGTGGCGATAGCATATGGCTCATCCATGCGCGTAATAATGGCACCGGTACGTTCGAACGTTTTGGCATAATAATAATAGAGGGAAGTGTCTTCAGCATCTTGTGCTACGTGCTCACCACTACTCTGCTCACAATCGTTGCAGTTTTCGATAAATTCATCCTCCCACTCGAGGTTATCCATGCCGTCCGGGGTGCACTCTGTTTCCATTTCAAACGAGTTTGAGTGGTCTGTGTACCGAAAAAAGTAGTGATGTATGTATTAGATTAAGAATTATTATATGATAAGTTATGGATTTGCTCATTTCTAGATTAGACTAAAGTCCTGTAACAATCCTAACCGCTTGGAAATCCCAGTACACATTCAATTGTCCCAATGGTATATTTATCACATCCAAAGCTTGGCGCTTCGAAACACCAACGGATTTAAAGTCTCTTTACACCCTGTTCAAGGCACATTAATTGTTGCAAAGTTTTTAACATTCAGAAGGAAACGTCGGAGCTCTATAAAATATACAGCGTTTGCCCGGAAAGTAATAGGACTGATTTTCTTCCGCCGCGACTGTACTTCGGAGCGTGCGCGCACCGATTGGATTCGGTAGAGGACGTTCCTAGCTAACGAACGAGGGGCTGGTCTCCGAGCACCTGGAGAGTCAGGACAAACATTTTCGTGCGACGTGTTTCTGTGAGTGGCGCAAGCTGAAAATGCTGCGTTTTTTAGAGCAGAGGTACGTGATTAAATTCTATGTGAAGCTTGGTAAATCTGCGGTAGAGACGTTTGATATGATCAAGCAGGCCTAGATGTTGCTTTGGTAAGAAGTGGTCTGTTTCGGTGACACCAAGCCTTTTTGGAGGGCTGGGAAGAGGTCGCTGATGAAGACCGCGCTGAGACCCCTGTGATTTCGACAAACACCGACGATGTGACTCGTGTGCACAAAGTTTGAAGTGATGCGACTATGGTCCGAAAAGTGTTCATTGACGACCAGAAATCGCGGCGAGTGGAAGTGGACCGTGGCCACGCCCACTTTTAAATCGACCAATTTAAACCAACTTACGTGAAATTCTCATGTTACAGTGTGGAAATGGGCGAAATCGGACTAAAGCCACTCCCTATTCCAATATAACACTATTTTAAATTCCCATTGAAACTTCCACTTTCTTGTATACAAAACTTGAAGAAATTAATATAACGGGACCAAAACTGTTCAAGCCCATGGGCGCCAAATATGTTGACCCCAGAGCCCATAGTTGACTTTTTACCGAAAATATTGATCAATGTGCAGGTAGGTAGGTAGGTAGGAGTGCAGCCCTATCGAGCTCAATTAGCACTTGATGTGCCATTTTGATACACTGTTCGTAGAACCTCCTGTATCTGCTATTACGTTTCACCTTCTCTCTCAAACCATTTTGAGGTTTCGATGAAACTACTTATGTCCGATATGCTTTTAGTGGAAATCCATTCAAGGTTTGGTGCTAGATGGATTCCAAGTGTTTTGTGTCGGATCTGTGCTAGAGCTGGGAGAAAGTGGAAGATTGTTTCCTTGTTCCCTGCTACTCCGCAGCCACGGCAGATGTCGTTGTAGGGCATACCCATTTTGGATGCGTGTTCCCCAAATGGCCAGTGCCCTGTTGTGGTAGCTGTTACTCTGTAAATACTTTTCCTTGACCTATTTAATAAGTCGTTGGTTCTTTTCCTGTCATATGTGGCCATAATTGTTTAGTTATGACGCATTTCCACCTGTTATTTGCAACTTGTTGAAATTGTCTATTGATCTCTCCTAGCGAGCTTGATATTTGCTCCGCCTCGGATTCGTTGAGGAAAGCTCCTGCCTTTGCCAACTCGTCTGCTTTTTCGTTACCGAAAATGTTCCTGTGGCCGGGAACCAAGATCAAATTTAGTTGGAGCTTGTCTTTTATTAAGCTTAGTGCTCTCTTGCAGTTGTGAACTATGCTTGAATTTGTCATGGGTGAAGACAAGGCCAGGAGCGCCGCCTGGCTATCGGTAAATATAGTTGCTTTATTTATATTCCCGCGGTTTTCTAATAGAGCGTCGCAGGCTTTTTCGATGCCTTAATGTGCAAGATTTATAATTAAAATTTGAAGAGAATATTTTCCTGATAATAATATTTCTGTGTATCAAAAATGGTTTGAATCGAGTCAATACTTCCCAAATACCGAATATCAGGATTTTCTAACTTTCGGGTGACTTTATATCGTTAATATCGGCGAATATTTGAGTTGGTTTAATACAATTGAGAGAGCTTGTTCTCTTAACGGTGCATTTTTGTGCTTATGTTAAATAAAATCGGTTGAAAACTCGCCCTAAACCCCACATAACCAACAAGCTTAATGTACCTGAAAATATTACCACGGCTTTAATCCTTGCAAGTCGCAAGAGTATGAAATGCTTCGAGCTTAGCTCTTCCTTACTTGTTAAAATTATGCTTTGCACGAGGTGTAGGCACTGTTTTCGCAGTTAAGAACATCGTAGTTTAATGGGCTAAAGTGCAGTTCCTTATCAGTCAGTTAATCTTAAGGGAAAAGGTCGTTGATAAGCAATTACTCGTATAAATATATATTCTCTTTGTTACACTCGTTTATTACGAACTCGGGTACGACTTGTAGGTTTATTCGTTCGAGTTAGTCTGTTTTGGTACAAATTAACTTGAGAGATATGAATTCAGTATGAATATATTAAAATAAACAGCTGAGTTCAAAAGCCCTATCCTTTCATCCTATGCACATATCGATTTTTTCTATTATTTATACATACACACTCATAAATACATATGTATATATCTGCTTGGTCACTCACTTCTGTTAAATATATCCAAATCAGGTTCTTCACAGGATTGTATCAGCAGCTCAAGGATCTCAGCATCACCCACCAGCGCCGCAGTGCCAACAGCTGTACGCCCACACGATGTGGAAACAATGGTTGCCCGGGCACCCTCCATCAGACAATCGAGCACGCCATGGAAGTTGCCCGTCTGTACTGCGGTCATCAGACGCTCATTCAACTCGAAAGCGTTTATCGGTGAATGCATTGCATATTTCCTTCGCCACGTTACTTAGTATATATTAGCTTTTTGCTTTGGCGTTTTATAACTATTCTGCAATTTGTTTAAATTGCAATTAAAAAGCGAAAAATAAACTCTAGAATGAAATGCAATAAGCAAACTTAGAAGAAAAACTGAATGCCCACACTTCGTTTGTTAGACTGACGATTACTGCCTTCTTGTTGCCGTTATACCGTACTTTGCCTTTGCCACATGTTGTTATGCTGAGTGTCAGCGCTCTTGACACTCGGACTCGCTGTTGCGCAGTGGAAGCCTGTCCTGTGGAGCAGTGTGGTTTGGCAACCCAACGAAAAAGGGGTGGAAAACAAGTGATAAGGGAGTTTCTTGGCTTTGTTGCACGGCGAATTTGTGGGGGTGGATATGAGGGTGGTGGAAAAATGAACTAGTGAATTTGATATTTGTTTACATTTGTGGCACGTAATGTGAAACTCAAGTTTCAATGCTGAAGCACTGTACGAGTACATACACAGCCATACTGATGGGTTTATACAATGGACTGTAGTCAGTTGAACAAAAAGTAAACAGAAGCGAGGCTAAAAGTGGAAGTGGAGAATATGTGGAATTCGTTTGTTGCTGATAACGGGTTTTCTTGTAATATATATCCAATATGCCAACCGAAACTGTGCGTGCTGCTATTGAACAATGACCGCATCGTTTGGGGGCTTTTATGAAAGCAAGAAGTGGCCATTTCGAATAAGATTTTGTACATCACTCAATTAATATATGCATGTGAATACTACTATGTGCAAAAAATAGTAAGTATTTGTTCATAACTTTAAAATTCTTAATTTATTCTCTTACTCCTATACGAGGGCTGCTATATATATTTCTAGACTAGGCAACACTAAGAGTTGCCAGGTGCAATCTGACATTTCCATTGGATATTTTTTAGCATAACATCACTCAGAACGTTTTGTCATTTAATTGTGAATTGTTTTATTTACAGGGAATTAAAAAATTCATCTCGGCCAAAAAATGGAATTAACTCGTGAACATTTTCATGTGATCATTTTTCACAACTTTCGACGTGGATTATCACGACAAGAGTGCATCGTTGAACTAAAATCCTTGTTTGGCTATGAAGCACCATCTTATAGCACTGTGAAAAACTGTTACAACGAATTCAGTCGTGGCCGACGCTCGCTCAAAGACGAATTCCGTGAAGGTCATCCAAAAACAGCCGTTGTGCCAGAAAACATCGATGCCGTACGTGAACTGATAATGCAAGACCTTCATGTAACATACCTTCAGATAGAGGCATGCCTATGCATTTCTTTCACCAGCATACATTCGATATTGCAAGAACACCTGGCCGTAAAAAAGGTTTGTTCTCGTTGGATCCCGCACAATTTGACAATCACTCAAAAAAAAGGCTCGGGTGGATTGGTGTAAGGAAATGCTGAAAAAATACGAACGCGGTGCTTCAAAAGACGTTTATAAGATCGTCACAGGTGACGAATCATGGATCTATGCGTATGAGCCCGAAACAAAACAGCAATCGACCGTGTGGGTCTTCCAAGACGAGCCAAATCCGACGAAAGTTGTTCGTGGAAGAAGCACTTCGAAGCAAATGGTCGCCTGTTTTTTCGGCAAAACTGGTCATGTGGCGACTGTTCCGCTTGAGCAACGTAGTACGGTCAATTCTGAGTGGTACACCACCATTTGTTTGCCTGAAGCCTTCGGAGAAATTCGAAAAACGAACAAGAGAAGACGAATCATTGTGCACCATGACAATGCTCAAACCAGTGCCTTTTTGACCGGCCAAAACGTCGAATTGATGGGTCATCCGCCGTACAGCCCTGACTTGGCACCCAATGACTTCTTTTTATTCCCACACATCAAGAAAATAATGCGTGGTCAACGATTTTCGTCGCCAGAGATGCTGTTGAAGCATTCAAAAACCATGTTTTGGAGGTGTCTCAATCGGAGTGGAAAAAGGGCTTCGAAAATTGGTTTGATCGCATGCAAAAGTGTATAAATCTTGATGGAGAAAATTTTGAAAAACAATAAAACCATTTTCGTTGATAAATATTCTTATTTTCATTATTAGGTCAGAAATATATATAGCAGCCCTCGTATGTCCTATATGTCTCAAAGTAATCCCACATGACCCCAAAACACTTGCGCCAACGTCTTTTTCTAATCCACGAAATAGCTGTTAAAGTCAGTTTTCGGAATAGTCTTCAATTGACTCAAAACGGGTTTCCCGCAGCAGTCGTTTGAGTTTGCTGAATACGCAACTAAGCAAGGCGATTCCTTTGATTGCGGCCCATTATTGGTTATAAATGGCGAAAAACTCAAGAAGAATAAATGCAATTATGCGAGGGTGCATTATCGTGGTGCGAAAACCAAGAGTTATCGGCCCATAATTCCGGCCTCTTTTTAAGAATATGTAGCTTCGCGTAAACGACGCATAACACTCAAATAGTATTCCTTGTTGACAGTTTGGCCGGTCGAAAGAAATTCGGAGTGCACCACACCTCAATAATAGAAGAAAACTGTCAACTTAACCTTGATTTGTGACCTGCTTTGACGTGCTTTTTCGCTTCGGCTCACCTTTGCCACGATATTCGGCCGATAGATCGCCTGTTTCTGTATCGTATGCGTAGATTCGGGATTGACTATGAAGTAACAATATGTTCTATGACATCCGGGTAGTAGGAAAGAATTGTTTCACAGACGTTATCGCCACACTGTCTTTCGAAAAAAATTAACGGTTTTGGAAAAAAATCGTGCTGTCATTTTACTTTGGCCCAAAAGATTTTGCAAAATGATTTTTCAATAATTTTTCCGATATTCTAATGATACCAGTGAGATCTCTGAATGATAATCGTCGATTCTGACGCACCAATTTCTTTATTTTATTGACGCGGTGATGATCAGCTGATGTTGATGGCCGTCCTGGACGCGGTTCGTCCTCAACGCGTTCTGGACCCTCTTTGAATAGTTTGCACCAATCAAAAATACTTGCTGACGACAAAATATTATCACCGAAGGTCTTTTCCAACATTTTGAACGTTTCGGCACCAAAAATTTGATTCCGCATATAACATTTAATGAAACTTCTTTTTTTAATAATTTTTCCGCCGAATGCAATTTATATATTTATTTTTATGTGACATTCGCCACAGATCTTCAGAAACTGCCTGGGCGCAGTCATATTGTTAGTGCATTGTTTTACCATATTCACATTACGAGATGGAGGTCATTCCTTGAAAAGGCTAGATAAAACCTTGCCCTCGATTTTTGCCTTTTCGAGCGCTGTAGTTGAGTTTCACCGTACCATATGCATTCAGCCTAATGCATATTGAACTCAGACGCAACTACAAGATGATACAGAAAGCAACCATGTGCACAGATAGTCCGAGGGCATTGCTGATCTTGCCGATTCCAAAAATTTAATCCAGCGTAGTCAACAATGAAGGAGGCTTTAAGCTCACTGGCATGTCAACTACTTGTCCATTATTAATTCCGGGCCGCAAGAATATTTTCAGCTACGAACGAGACTAGTGCCAAGCTGGGTGTCTCTTTGGGTGAATCCGGGGCGGGCTATCCGCTACGTGAATTTATAAATTTACTACTTTGAATCGATTGGGATATTCTTCTTCTTTACTGGCGTAGACACCGCTTACGCGATTATAGCCGAGTCAGCAACAGCGCGCCAGTCGTTTTTCTCTTCGCTACGTGGGGTCAATTGGATATTCCAAGCGAAGCCAGGTCCTTCTCCACTTGTCCTTCCAACGGAGTGGAGGTCTTCCTCTTCCTCTGCTTCCCGCGGCGGGTACTGCGTCGAATACTTTCAGAGCTGGAGTGTTTTCATCCATCCGAACAACATGACCTAGCCAGCGTAGCGCTGTCTTTTAATTCGCTGAATTTTGTCAATGTCGTCGTATATCTCGTACAGCTCATCGTTCCCTCGAATGCGATATTCGCCGTGGCCAATGCGCAAAGGACCATAAACCCTTTTGCAGAACTTTCTCCCGAAAACTCGTAATTTGACCATCGGGTTTTTGCCCTCGTTCAAGCCTCTGCACCATATAGAAAGGGCGGGATTATGAGCGACTTATAGAGTTTGGCTTTTGTTCGTCGAGGAGGACTTTACTTTTCAATTGCCTACTCAGTCCCAAGTAGCCTGTTGGCAAGAGTAATCCTGCGTTGGATTTCCAGGCTGACATTGTTGGTGGTGTTAATGCTGGTTCCTAAATAGACGAAATTATCTACAACTTCAAAGTTATGACTGTCAACAGTGACGTGACAAGTCGCGAGTGCGACGGCTGTTTGTTTGGAGATATTTCGTCTTGCCCTCGTTCACTGCCAGACCCATTTGCGTTGCTTCCTTGTCCAGTCTGGAGAAAGCAGAACTAACGGCGCGGCATCATCGGCTCATCGGCATACGCCAGTAGCTGTACACTCCTATAAAAGGTATATTATGATGTCTAAATGCAGTGCCCAGAAGAATTTCGTTAAATAATCTTTTTTCTAAAAACAAGTGTGTAGGCAACCCTCTAACACAATAGCTAGATTTTAGACCCTGCTTTATAAAATAAAAAAAAAAACGTTTTTATTGTACATTTGATGTTTTTTATTACATAAACGATAAATATACATATTTAAAAGCAAATACAGTTGGAGAATATGTTACAGTACCCGCCACGGTAGCCACGAGAAAAGCATCGGGAGTCGCAAAGGAATAAATTACAAAGGGCACGAGCCTCTGGTTTAGGACTTTCCTGTACGTTGATCGGTTTCACATCATTTACATGCACCTGGCTATGGACTGTGGTTTGGCCGGAAATCTGCATTTTTTGAAACGCTTCAAACATGGCCTTTAAGAAATTTTCTGCCACTGACGCAGGAACTTCGACATAAGCATTTGATTGAATCGAGGCGTCGATCGTTATGTCGCCGTTATTATTTTTCACTATTTCGGGATCTTCCGGTTGCTGAACCTGAGTTGGACCATTTAATTCAGCTTCGGTGACAGGGATAGCTGAGCCAACTTGCAACAGCAAAAAACTGCACAACACAACCGATAAAATAGAGAGAGTCTTCATGTTTTCTACTGATCACTGCCGTTGTGAATAGAACTGATTTAGCTATCAATGAGTTGTGGCTATTTAAATGGAAATAGGAGTACATAAGACTCGCAGACGCAAATAAATTGAGTTATTATTTGTAATTGAAGAGGTACTTGAATGGAAGTGCCAATTTCTCAGTTACACCTTTGCGTATTGTTTAGTTCGGTTTCCGCCCCGATGTGAAGCTCGCAGATAACTGTCAAAACAGAACAATTGTCGGGCCAAACAAAATAGTTGTGGCCGTCTTAATGCAAACACGTTTATTATAAATGCAGGAACATTATTTATAGGATTCGAACCAACAATCCATCAAGCAGCGGACCAAACGACGCGATATGCGATAACCCTAAATAAATATTGGCTGGTGTAACAATCGCATCACAAACAGACTTCATATTTCTTCTGAGTGCAGTTGAAGTGTTTGAACAGCTAAGAATGTACTCATCGCAAGAAATAAGTTTAAAGTGCTTTTCGTTTCAGAGAAATGTGATCTTGAGTACAAGGTATATTACATTTAAAATTATATGAATTATATACGAATATACGAATTTCAAGATTTCCGTTTTGCACACTTATTGAAAACAAAATATTGTTTATTAAAATATTTCCAAGAAATCAGTTGTCAACATTAATTTGACGCTGAAGTGGGCTCTACAGAACTGTTTGATAAGGAAGCACTTACGAACGGTAAATAAAGTAATATATAAATATTTTTCTTTCAAAGCTATTCCGCGTGCGTACTACTTCTGGATGGGATACTTTGACACACCCATATTTTGTATTGTTGTGGAGATAAAAGTCTCGTCACTAGTTGTAGAACTGCTCGAACAATCGCGTATATTTTATTGAACTCTAATCAAATGATTTGACATCCATCGCCATAATTTTTACGAGTCAAAATGGGCTGTATTACAATTATGACATGAATTTCAAGTTAAACATCCGATTTTCTACAAAATAAATTAAATGCAGCTTAAAAAAAAAAAATATTTTTTGAAAGCATACCTTTAAATGTACAAATTTTTTAAGATGATGTCATGTTAAACTCACGAAAACGCACGACTATCTGATCGTTTTCGGAAATATTTGGAGGTACCACTTGCATTATTTGGTCTTTTTGCGGTATTAGCGATTGCCTGATAAATTCTACCTTATCTCTGCTAACGACAGTCGAGGCTATGTACTTTAATTATGCGCTGAACAGAGCATATTAAGTTCGCCACGAAGTTTGTAACATCCAGAATGAAACGTCGGAGACCCTATAAAGTAAAAATAAATTATTAGATGATCTATCTGTGTACACGCGAACTAGTCCCTCGGTTAATCAGTCAAGTATTTCTGTGTTTTGCTTTTTTTTTGCAAGTTTACTAGATTGTTGTTTCTACATACATGCATATGTGTTGAAAGTTGTATAGGCATAGGGGAAGTACCTGCAAAGAACACACTTATATGTACAAGAGAATGTTAGAGAAAATTTTTGAGTTTTTACAGACGGCGATATAAGAAGTCTAGTTGATATTTATTCTAATCTGATTGAGCAACACAATTTCATAATAAATTGGAACCTTATCTTTACGTAAGACCACTATGGGTGGATTAAGCTATTTTAATTATATAATTATATACTTATGTATCGTCACCTAAAATGCAAAATAATGTAACATCACTTTTTATAAGTTTAGTAGTGAAGGAAAAACAGAATAACAGAAACCACTCTTATTGAAACAATATTTGATTTTTGGTTATGAAATGGTTATATTGGACAGCTGAAGCTTAAATAATATACATATATAATATGACTAGCAGCCCGTCCCGGCATCGCACGGGGTAGACAATTATTTATTTTTGGAAATTTGGAATTTTGGATAAAACACTTTTTTCACAAATATTTTTATTTGTATTAAAATTAATCCCACAGTTATATTTGTATGTAAGTCTATTTATGTTCAATTTCTTTGATGGTTTAAGTGGCGGCACTTTTGAAAAATTAAAAAATACAAATAATAATAATCAAAAAATTAAAATAACAGTAATAAATAATGAATTCAGTCGTTTTACATATATTTTTGCCACTGCACGTGCTCAATTCTGCTAAATGGCAGCGACAACGTCGAATTCCTTACTTTGATTCTATCGGCTCTGTTAGCTGCCAAATCGAACATTATACAGAATTCAATTTACACCTTCTCTATACTTTACATTCTCTGGCCCGGCGCGCTTTTCAGAATGCATCGCAAACAACGGCCACGGCGCTATGCGGTTTTGTTTACTTTTTGAATTTTTTAATAATATCTTTTAAAATGAAAGTCTAATTTAAAAACTGTTTTATAGGTAGTTAAATGGTCTTGACCATAAAATAATTTATTTGGATAAGGATTAATATAAACACATAAATAGCATGGTTTGAATTTGGTTAGCATTTTCATTAATGTTTAAAATGAAAAGAGTTGTTGTAGTGACATAACTACAATAGTTGGACATATGTATGTTACCGCGGAGTTTTTTGTAGACATTATGATGTTCTTCAATATTGTTGTTACATTTTTTTGTTCTACCGCTAATAGTTTCGGCAGCGCATTCGACGAAAGACATTTTAAGACACGTTTTTCTACTCCTTTGGTTACATTGTTCAAATTTTACCAAAGATCCCTAATCTTTTTCAAAATGAAATGTAGCCTATATCAAATTGGAAGAATGTAGCATCTTTTTGGTGAAAGAATTTTTTAAATCGGCCCAGTACTTTTTGAGCCTACTCATTACAAACATACAAAAATAGGTACAAATCTTTCCTCTTTATAATATTAGTATAGATATAGTGAATTGTTAAATAAGAAACTCAACTTCGAATTATTTATTTTTTGCATTTTAAGTGTGTTAATGTAAAATTTGGCTATGACGAAAACGAATCACTTCTATTGGGTGTTAAAGAAAAAACTAATCTAATTTCCTACCCGCTTGAATACAAAAAGGTACAATTAATATTTTCATAGAACGAACAGTATTATCACTGGTATCAAAATGCTCCCCGCATTTGTTGCGAAACTACCAAAACCTTTTGGTCATCAAAACATGGCGTGTTAACTAATTTTACATTTGAAAACATATACATATACACATTTTGTACAATTACCTGATTTCCAAAAAATTTTCTATTGTGAGAGTTCAATTTTGTATCAGATCTTCTTTATTGAATTTTTCCATTAGTTAGACGAAATGCATCTTCTCCTCTTAAGTGCTACTTTGGAACTAAACTTTATTCATAAACCAATCAAATCCTAAACCAACCACAATATGTCACATGGATAGGCACGTGACCGCAGCAGTTTTCTTGTTCACTCAGTTTTCAGGTTAGCGGACGTGGTGTTGATTCACGTGCCGTTCGTTGATAATATAATAAGAGCTTGCATTTAAGTTGTGTGTATATGGTATGAGATGGCTTTAAAGGAGCCGGAGTCAAAATTGAACGATGGACGTAGCACCGTCCACTCTTAGGGGCCATCCATAAATTATCATTCAGAAGTGAAATTGTGTGACAAGGGGCAGGGGCGTCAAAAGCTTTGTGACATCACATTTCAAAATTTGTGATGTACAAACGTGAAATTTATAGGTAAACAAAAAATATTAAACATTTATAAACACAATCTTTGTTTTTTAATACTTAAGTTGTAACGAAGCTTTTTACTGCCCCTGTTTCTTACAAGCATGACTTGCTGAGGTATACTCGCCGTGTCCAGGGTTCGTTACAATAAATTTGTAAACATTGGGGCTCTTCTGCGAATCGTACTTTATTTTATTTTATATTATAATTTTAATCAAAGTTACAAAATTGTTTCCCACGTTGGAGTTTTAGCTTTACATCATTTTAAAGGTTTTCATTTAGACGCCATTTATATAGCTACAAATGTCCCAGGAAGGAGTGCATTTAACAGAGTTGAACGACGCATGGCACCTCTCAGTCGCTAACTTACTGGTGTGCTATTAAATCAAGATGATTTTGGGTCACATCTTGATTCAAGTAATCGAACTACTGACTTAGATCTAGAAAAACGAAACTTCGAAAGTGCGGGCAATGTGTTGGCTGCCATTTGGAGCAAGTTAGTCATTGATAATTTTCCAGTCGTTGCTGAATGTGTTGCACCAACTGTTACTGGACTGGATATTGAACAGGCTATAATGTTGAAAAATAATGCTACTTGGCATGCTAATCATTTACGTGAGTCAAAATATTTTTTACAAATAGTTAAATGTGAAACTATTGCATGTTGCGGTGCAAGACGTTCTAGTCTTTGGAAATTATTAAAAGAAGGATTTTTACCACCACCTGTGTTAATTAAACAGACATCAGAAGGTTATGGAGTCACAGGGAGTGATGACAACGACGCTAAGTTTGCTCCATTATTACCACAGATATTATTAAATCTTTAAGCATCATCCCATCTGAAACAAGTTCCATGTGATAGTTATTGCCCTAGTGTCGAGTCATACTTATTTAAAAGATCGTGTAGCATATGTGGCCCATACTCCAGGCATTTAAGCTAAAATTAGGTAAGAATGTCGGAATTCTATATACCAATTTATATGTCTGTAAATAGGTAAATGTCTGTATACAGGTATACTCTACCATATGTAAATTTTGAGACAACTTTAGGGTGTCAATTTACAAGTGTATCGAATTCCGAGGTGAACTTACTATAATGACTGGACTACCATATTTTTCTTCATATAAAGCCACCAATCAACACAAACAATCACATAAACAACAAGAGCTGTTACCTATCTCGAAAATTCGTTCACAAAGAATTGCGGCTAGGCGTGCCCGAGAGATTCTCTGTTTAATGAATGATGACAATGCTTTAAGGATGGAAGAAGACGATGTTGATACGAAAGATGACATCGAAATTCAGAACGAAAATGATGTGCCTGATTTACCAGTAATAAATGATATAAAGGAGTGGGTCAAAAGGCCATGGACACAATATGATCAGGTTTTGTATTATGTAATTACCATAATTAAGTATCTATTATTTCTTGACTAGTCTCTCGTTGTGTCTGTACTTTAATATTTAACTAAATGTTGATTTTATTAAAGATTATTCAATAAATATAAGAATAAATAGAATAACCTGTTTTGATAAATCCATAAAATTGGAAAATGTGTGACGTCACGAAAGGGGGCTAGTCCAAAATGTGACAACTTGTGACAAGGACGGGGGGAGGGGTTAAAAAGTCCTTAAATTCGTGTGAAGTAATTTATGGATGGCCTCTTAGGTAAAAACACGTAACTCGAGATCCGTCCGACTGATTCCAACCAAACTTGGTATACGACATTTTACGGACATTTCTATGTTACGGGACTGAAAACATCAGTCAATGTGTGAGATATAGTATCCTTTCCTGGTATATTTCATATTTAATATTTATTCAGGAGAATTCAGAGAGAATCCTTTCCTGGTAAAGGATGTCTGTGTACCACAAACTCATAACGCTGCATCTAGCTAACTTGTTAATTATAATTTCTTAACTACATGTATATATAAATGTATATGTGTGTCCGGATTGCGGTATATGTATACATATGCGTAAATATGTATTCTATTGATATTGCATACTTCACTGTTTGGTTCACTGTGGGTTTATATGGGTTTTACGGTTGAAAAAATAATATTTAATTTAAAAAATTCATTTGACATAAAATTATAAGAGAAGGATTATCCTTTAATTTCAGTTATATATAACACATTGACCGACATTTTCGGTCCAAAGTCAACTATAGGCGCCGGGTCTTAAATATTCTGTACCTAGGGGCCTGAGCGAGGTTATCATTCGATTTCATACATTTTTACAGTGTCGGTAGAAGTTTTTATAAGATTTGTATTCAGGAGATATGTACTTTAAACATTTTAGTGGGCGGGGCCACGTGGGGCACAATCGAACGCAGATCGCTTTGCAAACATCTGTTCTATTCTGCCATTTTCAAAATTTCCATAATTTTATTCAGAATATACATATGTACATATGTAGATTTGATTCATAAACTCTTACTTTTGTACTCGTATTTACAGAAATGATACATATTTTAACGGCGTTTAATTTTACCTTTCGAAATAACGATATTGGCAGATAGATTTCTGCTTGCAGTAGCCCCCGCGATGTCCCAAAGCAATACAATGGTCAGCACTTAAGGATTTTGGACTTCTTTGTATGGAAAGCTTTGACCATAATTTGGATCAGCTTCCCGGCAACTGATTACGGAATCACTACATGAAACTTGTCATGATTGGAAGCATCAATGATAATGATATTCGGCTAACATTTCCAAACCAGCCAAGGAGTGAGCTGATGTGGCGTCGAACAACAAACAGCTGTAAACAACAAGAGAAATAACGACAATGGTCTTCATGTTTTCGGATCTGTTACTAGTAGTAGAATGATACTGTTGCTTTGGTCACAAAGAGAGGCTATTCAAACCCAACAGCTGTATCAAAGTGATAAGGTACTTGATAACATATATTGAAGTCAATCTTGAATGTGGTAAATTTCAAGTAGCGTTGCGAAAACCCCACTCAGGTTAAACATGTTTTCTATATATTTAATTAATGGCTGCTTTTAATTGTGTACAATAATCAAATCCTCCGTTTGGTGCAAGATGCTCAGCCTATTCTAGTATTGGTATCATATAGCTATGAGAATATGAACACCATACATCTCAAGGTGAAGTGAGCAAACATAAACCGAGTGAACACTTTAAACTTAGACTAAAATACTTACAATTCGAGTGCCTTTTGAATCATAAGTAAAACTTGCATATGTTGAAAGAAGAAAAGTCATCTTCAAGGTAATATACTTCACAAATAAAAAAGTTTTCATATAAAAACTTTATTTTGATCGATCAGCTATATGTTATAGTGTTTCTCTAAATTCATATTTTGAAAAGCTTCGATGTCTTCCTTGGTGCTTGATTTACATGTCCTCGCATACTGTAAACTTTTACTGTGTAAATTGAAAGAATACACCCTGTCAAGAAAGTATCGGGAATTCTTCATTCCCCGCTTATATGGAAGACAAGTAAATTTGTTTTCCTAGGTTGGTACAACTGTCCCTAATTATGATGGCAAAAATTATCGCGATCTGTCAACCACTGTGTTTACAGCAGTTATGTATTTGGCTCAAAGTTCACTAGAACAGGAGTGCAATTAACTCCCATATATATATATATATATTTTCCCGTAGTACCTAGGTGGAACATAGGGCCTCAATAAACAAATTATAATTCATTTTATTTACAGCTAAAAATTTAATTTCTCTCCAAGAATAACCATTTCTCTGTGCTTCTGCTTCGACTTCCCGTTTCCAGGTGTTGGCTGGTCTCCCGCGTCTTCGGCTTCTTTGCAGATTCCAATCTAGCGCTGTTCTGCTAATGTCTTCGTGATGCTTTCGCAGAGTGTGGTCGAACCATTTCCATTTACGACGTCGAATTTCGATGTGAACCGGTAGCTGTTTGGTTACGGCCCAGAGGTTAGCATTGCTAACAACGTTAGGCCAGAATATCCGCAAAATTTTTCTAAGACATCGATTAAAAAAAGGATTGGCGATTGTAAAACATTCGCTGCAATATTCCACGTCTAGCAACCACATAATACAACAGATTTCACGCTTGAATCTAATATTTTTAACTTCGTACGTATGGATATATGTCTTGATCTCCAGACTTTATCCAACATTCCGAAGGCGGCGGGAACTTTTCGATATGCGGTTTCGTATATCGGCTGCTGATCCACCGTTTTTAGATATGATGCTACCTAAATAGCAAAACTCGTCGACTTCTTCGAAGCATGTTCCAGCGATCTATAGGTTTGGCGTTTCGGTTGTGTTGATGCGCATGATTTTTGTCTTCGCTATATTAAATTTAAGTCCAGTTTGTGCGGCGAGATCACTAACAGCTTCAAGTTTCATGGAAATGTGCGAATATTTATGGGACAACAGACAGATATCATCCGCATAGTCCAAATCTTCAAGGCTACCGCTTAAACCCTAAGATATTCCTCTGTTAGTCGCACACACTTGACGCATCACCAAATCCAATACCAAATTGAATAAAAGGGGAGATAGCACGCACCCCTGTCTGAAGCCAGCCCTAACTTGTATGCCGCTACTTAAAATATTTCCACACCTTACAACTTACAACTAGCCCCTGAGTACAGCTGTTTTATTAGGTTAATTAATTTTTCCGGAACTAATTTGCATACCAGGGCTCTCCAAATCGCATCATGTTTGAGAGTGTCAAACGCTTTCTCAAAATCCTTTTGCGAATTATGTGCGTTTTTATTTTATTCACCATATTTAATAGTGTTAAGCTTTTACATTCCGATAAATTTCCCTTCTTCGGAAGAAGAGTAATAACACCTTCTTTCAGCTCGTCTGGTATATTTCTGAGACCCAAATATCTTTAAGTAGAGGAAACAGTATCCGCGCAGTCGTCTGAGGATCAGCTTTTAGGAGTTCTGGGCGAAATTTAACTGATTTTTTATTTCTCTACGTTCGTTTATTAACCACCATGTGGAGTCTGAGATCCAGGATTTTCGTTTATATTCTTTGAATCCAATACAGTATTCCGCTGCTTTTAGAAAAGTTTATATTATACTTTTCCAGTCACTAGTTAGGGTGTTTTCTGTTTCGACAGATGCATTTAGCGATTCGATAAAGCTTGCGCAGGTAGATTCATCTTTCAGTTTCTCTACGTCGAATTCTTGTGTCTTCTTATTCGAGTCGCTAACTGCCGCAACTTTGAGTCTGACTGACGCAATTAGGAGCTGAAAGTTACTGGCAATGTCAACTCCACGTTTATTCCGCGTGTCCATAAGGGAACCGCGCCATTTACGATTTATTGCTATGTGATCAATCTGATTTTCAGTCATTCGGTCTGGAGATGTCCAAGTTATTTTGTGGACGCGTTTATGATTGAATATTGTTCCTCCTATAACAAGATTAAAATTAGCGCAAAGTTCTTTGGACAATTCGCCATTCTCAGTCATCGTGCCTAACCCGTGCCGGCCCATCGTCCCCTCTAACCTCTTATTGTGATGACCAACTTGGGCATTTATATCACAAATTAAGATGACTATATCACCCTTATTGATTTCACTCATTACTTTTGTGAGGCAACTATAAAAGGCTTCTCCAACTTCCACTTCTGCTAAATTCGTTGGAGCATAGCTTTGTACTACAGTCATGTTCTAGCTCTTGTGCGCAGCCTCACTGAGATGGTTCTATCCGTGTGAGCTTTCCATTCTATAAGCGCCGCAGAGGCTAACTTAGAAAGAAGAAATCCGAAGTCATTATAATATAATATCATATTATGAACCAACATAAACGTTTCAAGTCAGATGGAATTTCAAAATTCACTACAACGGGTATACTCGTACATATTATAGTGAATTCAGTATTGTACTACTGCATTCACTTCAATTTGCTAAGCTATGTAAAACGTATATCATCGGTTATGGTAGAAAACTAACCGGAAGTTTTAAATTCTGACATAAGATATGTGGAAGCTGGGGGATGTATTGACCCCATTTTATCCAATTTTGGCTCAGGGATACACTATTATTAGAAAAAGGCTCATTAGGATAACTTAAATATTGCCCGATAAATCTGGTATAAACTGAATTTGAAGTTCGAAAATCAGTTTACCTTTTCTTCTTCAGCACAGGCCCAAGCATCGGCGTTTTGCCTGAGAGTTCTCTCAATGTTCTACTGGTGGCTTAAAGTTTTTATCGGCTTTCCATAGGGAATTTCATTGAGAAGTGTTCGGCGCCAAAATAGAAATAAACCTTTTTAAGTGCGCCTTGTCTTCATCTTTTAAAGCTTTCTTTAATTTTTTCTCAGCAAACTTTTAATTTCAATTTATAGTAGATGATAGGGATCGATTACTCTGCCATTCTCGGCGCAATCTTCATTCTTGGGTTACAAGGTGTTTAGTTAGGCTGTTATTGGTTCGTATTGTACTTCGGTACTATCTCTTGGATTTGATGGTGATACAGTAGACGCTGGCAAAATGGCTTCTCAACAATATTAGCTTGTTTGAATAATTTGATCATGACTGACGAATGATCGAAGCCGGCTACTATAAATATTTTTGTATCAATGTTTTTGCTGATTACAAAATCGAAAAGATCAAGTATTTTATTTAAATCAGTTGGTCAGTATGCCACGGAAAAACAAAATCAAGATAATTTTGTTTACATGTAATTGTGTTATATAATTGGGGATCTTTATTAAATAAATTTACTTTATTATTTAAAAATGTATTATGGTCACAACGGCCTAAACTTGTAACAGAACTAAGTATAACTCTTTATTCATTTCGATTGGTTTTAGGTGATACAAACTGCTTGGTCAATAATATATATTGCGATAATGTAAAACTAATTTGAAATTCATTACAATTTACTTTGTTTCTAAAAATCTATTTTTTTTTTTTTTTTTTTTTTGTGTTTTCAAATTCTATGTGCGTTATACACACACACAGGCCGACCAAACGCTGCAATATCCACCGTAGCGTCCTATCGAACGACAGTACATACTGCAGTACCCTGAGTCACAAGTCGTACGATTTTGTGGCTCTTTCGCCACGCTTGCCGGTTCCTCTGCACCAGTATTAACCTGAACCTCAGCTGTTACTTCGCTAGAAACTTGCATATGTTGAAAAGCTTCGACCATAGCTTTTAATAAATCCTTGGCTACCTTCTCCGGAACTACGATGTGTGCACTGGATTCAATAGAACCATCGATTGTGATGTCACCATTATTTTCTTTAAGAGAGGCTATTTGTGAATCGAGGGGTTGCAAAGCCGTTGTGCTGTGACACAGCAGGAAGCTACAAAGCACAGCCGAAATAATAATGACAGTTTTCATGTTTTTAGAAGTCGCTGTCAGACCAAACTGATACATTGCGCAACTGGTTGTGGCTTTTTAAAGTCGGAATGAATATCATGATATAAGGTATTCACATACATGTTTATGTTGTTATCATATTATGTGTTAACTTGATTTTATGTAGGTACATTAAAATAAGAAATATTTAAGTGTATCCACTTGAAAATATATAAACAATGTAAATAAATAGCGCACTCTTTTGCTATCGATCACAGGAACTAAAAATATTTATTGATTTACATTTGAACACACAGTAATGCTACAGATTTTAACCGCATAAAATACCGACTCGAATGACCCGATGGTATCCAATTTTGGCTCAGGGATAGACTGTTATTGGAAAGAGCTCATTAGGATAACTTATATATTGACCGATATATGTGGTATAAGCTGAAACGGAAGTTTGAAAATCTTTCTATTAGGCATATGGAGGCTAGGAAAAATGTTGTTATACGGGAACTGATATAACATCAGTGATTTCCAAGATAAATATGTTAAGAGCGGTATATGTACATATGTATATAATTAACCATTTCCGATAAAATTTTGTACATCGTCCATTTAATACGTTACATAGCTTTACAAAACTTGCTTTGTTGCCCTGGATATCTTTTTCCAATTGTTATTAAGGTTCTGCGCATACGAATCACGTGATCCTTACTCTCAGGCCCCTTATCGAAACAAGTAAGGAAGGCCTAAGTTCAAGTATAACCGAAAATTTCATACTTTTGCATCTTGGAAAGATTAAAGACGTTTAACACTTTCAGATAAATAAGGCCTAGATTTATGGGGTGTAGGGTGAGTTTTCCCCCTATTTTATTCATTCTAAGCACAAATGACTTTAATAAAAAGATATCTAGACTTACACTCTGCATAATGACCTGTTTTAATCAATGAAAATATCTTTTTGCGTTCCAATAATAGCTCAGAATCAATGACATCGTCAAATTATCAAAAATCTGTACGGTGGAATTGAAGGGGAGGGTTACATACAATATGTTTCTAAAGTTGTTTTCTCAAAATCAACTCAGTGATTCAATACGTGATCAAGTTAGAAGTGATAAAGCAATTTGTCAAAATTTGAGACGTGGAAGAATATAGTTTTAACATCATTTGTGGAATATTACCAAAGCTTAGTATCTACAATTTGAATTTAGAAAAAATCTTGATGATCCTCAAATGTAGATATCTTAGACAGCCATAAAGCACCAAAAAATGAAGAAAATGGGGGAAATAAGCAGAAAATATTGCAGATTCTAAGTGAAATATGAAGTTAGATCATTATATTCATATTTTAATTTTCGGATAATTTAGAAAATTACAGTGAGGAAGAAAAATACCAAAATTGAAAGGATCGTCACAGGAAATAGATTATTAAATTAATAATAATTAAATTAAAGTATGAAAGAAATGTTTATATAAGACCTTTCATTTAAATATCAAATATGTTTTCGAAATTTTTATCTCTGTTTATTTCGAGTATCCTTATTTTCAAAACAAAACTGACAATATAATATAATCGGCCAACTCTATTACTAAAATACACGGCTTATAATGAATGCATTTCGCATTCAACCTGTGGCCATCACCCATCTTGAGACCCAGTATTCATTATTGCATAATATTCGACCGATTAGACAACGTCCAGCACGCAGTGAAGAAAATATAGCAGCCCTAGCTGAGAGTGTATACGAAGTGGGGATGGAAAGATTGTTTACAGAATCGATTCTCGATTCCGATTATTTTTTATATTTTTCGATTCTAAAAATCGATTATTCGAGCGCAAGAATCGATTCATTCGATTTTAATCGATTTTAAATTAAAAGGACAAACATTTATTTATTAAATCACAAGGCATAAATTGAATGAATAATTCAGATCGATTAAATAAAACACAAAAATAGTTAAAAACAATTATATTTTTTTGTCTATAAATAATGTACCAAGAACATTACATTTCATGCAAATTTTTTTTTAAATAATTCAAGTTGTTTAAACACCCTATATATTTACCTTTTTAGGTTGTGAGACACTTATTATTTCATCGTCACTCTCTTTTTCACTCAATGTGCGATTTTGATTAGGATTAGAAGCAGTTAAGGAAAGTTTATGTGATTTTTCGAGATGTTTGATTAAGCTAGACGTACTATTATTATATTTTAATTGCTTTCCACATTGGTGACACTGGACATTCGACCCGTTGTTTATTTTTTTAAAGTAAATCCATACAGCGCTAGGCGCCATTTTAATAAATTTATCGTCAAGAATTAAGAATCGCGAGTTTTCTTGTGCTCGTATGTAGTATGTATAACTTGAAACTAGTCACTTAATTAATAGTAAAGTCGAATGTCAAGAATCGATTCTTAATCGACTTCGACTACTGAAGATCGATTCCGAAAAATCGATTATTTTACGAGAAAACTCGATTCTCGAGTAGAATCGGAATCGAGTTTACCATCCCTAATGTGAAGAGTCGATTAGCGCCGTTCGCAGCAACTCGGACTGACGTATGGAATAGCTTGACGCATTTTACGTCGAGATCTTAAATTAAAAGCGTACAAAATACAGCTTGTGCAAGAACTGAAGCCGCTCGACTTCCCCGAGCGACATCGTTTCGCTCTATGGGCTCATGAAAAGTTCCAAGAAGATCCCACGATCCCATTTCTGGCTCTTTGGGTATGTAAACAAGTAGAATTTTCCCATTTGGTACGAAGAACAACCTGATGAGATTTAAGAGCTGTCTTTTCATCCGGTCCATATTTCTTCAAAAATGATGTCGGTGAGAACATAACCGTCAGTGGCGAGTTGGATCAATCAATGGATTTATTGAGAGAACACTCCGGTGAGCAGATAAGTTCACGTTTTGGACCGGTCGATTGACCACTGAGATCGTGTGATATCACATCGTTAGACTTTTCCTATGGGAATATGTAAAGTCTAAAGTCTATGCGAACAATCCCGCTTCGATTGAGACCTTGGGGAAAAATTACGCGTGTTATTCGCCAGTTACGAGTCGAAACCCTCGAACGAGTCATCGAAAATTGTACTCAACGGATGGACCTTCTGAGATATAGTTGTGGCCCACATTTGAGAGAGATAATCTTCAAAAAATAAATGCCAAAAAATGTTCCTTCGAATGATAATAAACATTCCCCATTAAATTTGAAGTCTCTGTGTTTTTTTTTTTTTAAAAAGCTAACCTCAAAATGGATCACTCTTTATATTCAAACTCATTCTTATATCCAAGGCAACAAAATTGTTGACCAGACCTAATTATAAATTAAAATAAATTAATGATTTAAAAATGTGTTATCGTCTCAGTTTTATAACGGCCTAAACTTGTAACGGAACATATGGCAGAACTTAATATATATATAATATAACTGCTTGATACACAAAACTATTATACTGTGTAGCAACTTATTGCGCGAGTGTAAAAATAATTTGAAATTCATTACATTTTTCTTTGTTTCTAAAAACGTATTAATTTTTTTTTCAAATTCTATGTGCGTTATACGCACATACAGGCCGACCAAACGCTGCAATATCCACCGTGGCGTCCAATCGAAATACAGTACATACTACAGGCCCCTGAATCACAAGTCGTGCGAGTTTGTGACTCACTCGCTACGTTTGCCGGTTCCCCTGCACCAGTATTAACCTGGACCTCAGCTGTTACTTCGCTAGAAACTTGCATATGTTGAAAAGCTTCGACCATAGCTTTTAATAAATCCTTGGCTACCTTCTCCGGAACTACGATGTGTGCACTGGATTCAATAGATCCATCGATTGTAATGTCACCATTATGTTCTTTAAGACCTTCTGGTTGTTCCACGTCAGTAGAGGCTATTTGTGAATCGAGGGGTTGCAAAGCCGTTGTGCTGTGACACAGCAAGAAGCTACAAAGCACAGCCGAAATAATAATGATAGTTTTCATGTTTTTAGAAGTCGCTGTTAGAACAAACTGATACATTGCTCAACTAGTTGTGGCTTTTTAAAGTCGGAATGAATATCATGGTATATGGTATTCACATACATATGTATGTTGTTATCATGAGTTTATGTAGGTGCCTTAAAGTAAGAAATAAATAAGTGTATCCACTTGAGAATATAAACAAGGCAAATAAATAGATTACTCATTTGCTATCGATCGCCAGAACCAAAAACATTTATTAATTTGTATTTGAACACAAAGTAAATGCTACAGATTTTAATGGCATTAAATGAAATTAATTTCAAGTTCTCTCTTTTTTTCCATTTTATCTTTCGAATGTCAGCATTTAATCACGACATTGACAGATAGATCTTCCATTGCAGTAGCCACCGCGGTGTCCCAAAGCGATACAATGGAGAGCGCACAAAGTTTTGGACCAACCAGAGGCATCCAATAAGTCACAGGTAATGCGCTTGCTGCGGCTTTGCGGCCCATTGACGTTTCCAGGACTTTTGGGTTTGAAAAGCCTCAGCTATAATTTTAACGAGCTCCTCGGCAACTGAACCTGGAACCACTACATGAGCGTTGGCCTGAATGGATGCATCAATTATAATGTCTTTACTAGGGCGCTGTGCTGGAACTGGATCAATCAGAATGACTTCATCGGATGCAACTTCCGAATCAGCCAAGGGGTGAGCTGATGTGGCGTCGAACAGCAAGAAGCTGTAAACAACAAGAGAAATAATGGCGATAGTCTTCATGCTTGCGGATCTGTTACTAGCAGTAGAATGATACTGTTGGTTTGGTCAAAAACGAAGACTATTTAAACCCAACCCAAGTAACAACATACCGTGATAAGGGAGTTCTTAGCAAATATTGACAATATTAATATCAATCTCGATTGTGGTAAATTACAAGTAGCCTTGTGAAGACCCCACTCTAGTTACACAGTTAGTTAGTTTTTAATTGTTTACCATAATCAAATCTTCCTCTTAGTGCCAGATGCTCAGGCTATCCTAACATTGCTTATGAAAATATCACCTCAAGGTGAAGTGGGTCAAACTTTACCCGAGTGAACACTTTAAACTTAGACTAGAATACTTACACCACAAGTGCCTTTTGAATATTAAGTAAAAGAGGAAAAAAAACCGTCAACTTCAGTTCCACCGAAGCAGAACTTATAAATTATAAAAACGCTTAGTAGTCAATACAAATTTGCTTAGACGCTTGTTTTCCATTCCCGCCAGTTTGGTGGGAAGTCTGAAGGTATGCGCTCTCAGGTCTTTAAGACTTCATCTCCCAAACGCGGGACAGTCAAGAAGGAAGTGTTAAATTGTTTCCACCTTATATTCTTCCATACAAATATCTTCTGCTAGGATTCCCAGCCTTACTGCGTGGACGCCGATAGCTCCATGGCTTGTTGAAAGCCCCACAACCTGGGAGAGGCTAGCCGCCTCTTACGATCGATCACTCGTCCCGAAGAGACATAAAGACCGAGTAGAAGTTCAATTCAGTGGTCATGCCTCTTCGGGACCCGAAGAAGTGCGCGAGTCTACTTTAGCTGCCAGTTTACACGGCTGCGCAAAATACCAAACGAAGGCGCGCCACTTACTTTCACCGATGAGGAGGTTCAGGGTGTCATCAACAAGGCAAAATCCTCCAAATCCATTGGCCCTGACGGAATCAACATGCTAATGCTAAAGCATCTAGGCTCGACGGGAGTAAGATATCTCACCGAGGTCCTCAACCAGTCGCTGACTACTCTTCAAATACCCGATGTGCGGAAAGTCGGAAGAGTGGTCCCACTACTGAAACCTGGGAAACCCGCCAACAAAGGGGAATCTTATCGTCCGATAACTCTCCTCTCCCCAGTAGTGAAGACACTTGAGGCCTTGCTACTCCCGACCTTCACTCACCACCAGCACCAGTCACAGCAATTAGGTCATAAACGCCCAGATAGTTCGTAGCCTTAACCAGAAACCACCCTGCGAAAGAACGATCCTCGCTTTGGACACGGTCAACCACACAACGCTACTGCAGGACATTGAAAAAACTACGCCTCTCCAGGGCTAAAGAGGTGAACCATGAACTATATGAACGGTCTTCAGTCATCGACTATTCGAGGCGAAACATCTAAACTGAGGTGAATTAAACAGGGGGTTCCGCAGGGTGGTGTCTTCTCCCTTACGCTTTACTTCACTGTTTTAACGTACGCTATGTGAATGCGTCGGGCAATGGAATCGATGGCATGTGTTCGAAGGTAAAAAACTACCTCACCGACCTTTCTCTGCCTTCCTCACTGCACGAAGTCTCTCACTTTCCCCCACCAAATCCACAGCGATCATATTTACAAACCGGACGAAGGAGTATAGACTTGAGCTTAATATTGCAGTCGACGGCGTCAAAATTCCGACTGTCAATAATCCTAAGATTTTAGGTGTAACTTTCGATAGTCTATGTTCCTTCTCTCCACATATGATCGCGATTATCGCCAAGGTACAGAGCCGTAACAAAATCCTCAAGTCACCAGCCGGCAGCACATGGGGAAAAGACAAAGAAATGTTGTTGGCAACATACAAGGCATTCGGCCGGCCGGTACTTAGCTACGCAGCACCTGTACGGTCGCCTGGATGCAGTGGCACACAGATGAGGAAACTTAATACCTGTCAAAATACTGCACTCCGGACCACAACGGGATGCCTTTTGATGTCTCCCATAGAGCGCCTACACAGTGAGACGCTTATGCTCCCAGTTAAGGAGCATAATGAACTCCTCTCCAGGCAGTTCCTGCTGGGATGTTTTCGCAGAAATCACCCCTGCAGCCATCTGCTTGGAGCGGAACCGCCCTAGGAGCATCAAAAGGTCCTTGACTACGTCATACATTACCCCGACCGGACTTCGAACGCAACTGACTTTCGACAGGCACTGACCGCCATTCACAACGGAGCCATCAACACCTTTACGGACTCCCTTTCCGTGCATGGCGTACTTGGAGTCAAATCGCCACAAATAGGAGACGAAGAGCTCCAGCTGCCGCGAGAAACGCGAGTGACCCTAGCGCAACTTCGTTTTGGATACTGTAGCAGGTTAAACTCCTACTTATCGCGAATAGACCCTGACATACCCAATGTATGTCCTGCATGCAACGAGTCTCCGCATGATACTGACCACCTCTTGGGCCAAAAGGCATTTACCACAGCGCATATATTGATGGTGGCCTAGCGCTAGCCAAGCATCCGCGAAGCCTAGCTATGTTATTAGTAGTTAAATACATGAGGATACGGGAGTACCTAACCGCTAACATTCTACTGACAGCGGTTTTGGGGTTCCTTTTCTTGCTAACTCAACAGCTTTACAATTTCCTGCGAGTTCCCTGTGGCCTGGCAACCATACCAGTCCTATCATAAAGGCACTGGAGGCTATTGATAGCGCCGCCCTTTGAGCTCTCCCAAGTTTCTTTCCAATTGTGGTATTTTTTAGAGCCGTTCACCAAATAAAGACTCCATAGAAGTTAATGAGTTCGACTATGGTGTTGTAGAGTCAGATGACCGGTGAGAGACCCCACTTTTGCCTATAACTTCTCTACAGCAGCACAAGGCAATCGATGCCTTTCTTGCTCTCTGTTCAAGCTATATCAGCCGATTTTTCATAGAATAAATCATTTTTACACTTCTTGCGACAGCGCTGAAATAGGTCGGATGATAACACACCCATGCCCCATATATAGGCTTTTTTAAAAGTGCAATAAATCAATAACTTAATGTGTCAGAGGGCTTTCTAGGCGCAGGTGTCAAAATTGGACGGTGGTCGTGACATCGTCACATTTTGGTGAAATCACATATCTCTGATCTATTTCCATATCACAGCAATTGGATATCGCATATAACACAACTTTAAATTCCTTCTTTTTTTATTTTTTATTCAGGGAAATGTTGTCTAGGGAAGATTGAGTGGGACCGGGCCCTTGTATAAATTAAAACCCTTAGATCTATTTTGTTCTTAACACTACAGTTTGAGTTCCACTGAATTTTTGTGAAAACTCTTTCTGGCAATCTTGTGCAAAACGTCAAATCTGGCAGCACTGTGCATATTATATTGTGAAACCACAACCAAGCTTGCGACAAATATGCATTCTCTTTTTTCTTTCTTTTACATTTGACATAAAAATGGCAAGCCGTGGAGGTAATCGTGGTCGTCAGGAAGAAGTGGATAATACCATTAATTACGTACAATGCGATGGCTTGGTAAGTGTAAATATGGAAAAGAATCGTTTACCTGCACTGTAAGCATGAAATCGTTAAGAAATCGCTTAAGATTTTCTTGAAAAAGATGTGAAAGTGAGGCATACAGCCGTATTAATGTCAGAATTTTACACGTTTGCTTTTGCGGGCGGTGACAGCGAATTTGTAGCGTTGCCAATATTTTGTAGAGATTTTGTTTTGATATGTGTTTTACATTTGCTGATGCATTTTATTTTTAGGCCGTGATGAAAATGGTGAAACATTGCCATGAGGAGTCAAGCAATATGGATTTGGCACAAGGTGCCTTGCTGGGTTTGGTCGTGGACAAATGTTTGGAAATTACCAACTGTTTCCCCTTCCCGAAAAGCGGTGACGAAACAATGGATGAAGAAATGTATCAATTAACTATGATGCGCCGTTTACGACGTGTAAATGTCGATCATTTCCATGTTGGCTGGTATCAGAGTTCAGATGTTGGAAATTTCCTTTCCATGGCTTTGCTAGAATCACAATATCATTACCAAACTAGCATAGAGGAGTCGGTTGTCGTCATTTATGATACGCAAAAATCTGGCCGTGGTTTCCTGTGTTTAAAGGCCTATAGATTAACTCCACAAGCCATTCAAATGTATAAAGATGGAGATTTTACACCTGATGCACTTCGCAACTTGAAGGTTGGCTATGAAAGCCTGTTTGTTGAGATACCAATCGTCATCAAAAATTCTCCACTCACCAATATAATGATGAGTGAGTTGGGTGAAATGTTGCCGGAAGAGCAGGGTCAAAACTTTTTGGACTTGGGTACAGCCTCAGTTTTGGAAAATCACATGCGTTGCTTAATCGAACGTGTTGATGAAC
>JAPZAG010001145.1:0-19131 GCA_027475135.1 Bactrocera correcta | reverse complement strand
AATCGACTTTATACCTAAATATAAGAGTACGGAACTCTTCCAAAAGTACTGTCGTAATGCCACCATGGCTTTATATCAACTTAAATACGTTAAAAAAGGTTAATTAACTTAAATAGGTTAAACTAATTATTTGAAGCATTTAGATATCGATTGCTAAATATGTATATACAACAAAATCGACTTTATACCTAAATATAAGCTTACGGAATTCTTCTAAATGCACTGCCGTTAGGCCGCCATGGCTTTATGTTAACTTCAGTGCGTTAAAGAAGCTTTATTAATTTAAATATGTTAAACCAGTTATTTGAAGCATTTCGATATCGTTTGCTTAATGCATATATAAAAGAAAATCGTTTTTATACCTAAATATATGATTACGGAATTCTTCCAAATGTACTGTCGTTATGCCATCATGGCTTTATATCAACTTCAATACGTTAAAAAAGGTTAATTAACTTAAATATGTTAAACTAATGATTTGATGCATTTAGATATGGATTGCTAAATATGTATATACAAAAAAATCGAATTTATACCTAAATATAAGATTACGGATTTCTTCTGCATGCACTGCCGTTATGCCGCCATGGCTTTGTGTCAACTTCGGTTTAAAGTAGGTTTTTTAACTTAAATATGTCAAACTAATGATTTGAAGCATTTCGATATCGATTGCTAAATGTGTATATACAAGAAAATCGACTTTATACCTAACTATAAGATTACGTAATTTTTCTAAATGCTTTGCCGTTATGCCGTTAAGGCGTTTGTAGACTTCAGTAAGATAAAGAGGGTTAATTAACTTAAATATATTAAACTAATGATTTGAGGCATTTCGATATCGATTGTTAAATGTGTATATAAAAGAAAATCGACTTTATACCTAAATATAAGATTACGGAATTCTTCTAAATGCACTGCCGTTATGCAGTTATGGCTTTATGTTAACTTCTGTTCGTTTAAGAAGGTTTGTTAACTAAAATATGTTACACTAGTTATTTGAAGCATTTCGAAAACGTTTGCTTAATGCATATATACAAGAAAATCGATTTTATACCTAAATATATGATTACGGAATTCTTCCAAATGTACTGTCGTTATGCCACCATGGCTTTATATAAACTTGAATACGTTAAAAAAGGTTAATTAACTTAAATATGTAAACTAATGATTTGATGCATTTAGATATCGATTGCTAAATGTGTATATACAAAAAAATCGAATTTATACCTAAATATAAGATTACGGATTTCTTCTACATGCACTGCCGTAATTCGCCATGGCTTTGTGTTAACTTCAGTGCGTTAAGGTAGGTTTGTTAACTTAAATATGTCAAACTAATGATTTGAAGCATTTCGATATCGATTGCTAAATGTGTATATACAAGAAAATCGACTTTATACCTAAATATAAGATTACGTAATTCTTCTAAATGCTTTGCCTTTATGCCGTTAGGGCGTTTGTAGACTTTAGTAAGATAAAGAGGGTTAATTAACTTAAATATGTTAAACTAATGATTTGAGGCATTTCTATATCGATTGCTAAATGTGTATATACAAGAAATTCGACTTAATACCTAAATATAAGATTACGGAATTCTTCCAAATGTACTGTCGTTATGTCGCCATGGCTTTATATCACCTTCAATACGTTAAAGAAGCTTTATTAACTTAAATATGTTAAACTAATGATTTGAAGATTTTCGAAATCGATTGCTAAATGCATATATACAACAAAATCGACTTAATACCTAAATATAAGATTACGGATTTCTTCTGCATGCACTGCCGTTATGCCGCCATGGCTTTGTGTTAACTTCGGTTTAAAGTAGGTTTTTTAACTTAAATATGTCAAACTAATGATTTGAAGCATTTCGATATCGATTGCTAAATGAGTATATACAAGAAAATCGACTTTATACCTAAATATAAGATTACGGAATTCTTCTACATGCACTGCCGTTATGCCGTCATGGCTTTGTGTTAACTTCAGTGCGTTAAAGTAGGTTTGTTAACTTAAATATGTCAAACTAATGATTTGAAGCATTTCGATTTCGATTGCTAAATGAGTATATACAACAAAATCGACTTTATACCTAAATATAAGATTACGTATTTCTTCTAAATGCTTTGCCGTTATGCCGCCAAGGCGTTTGTAGACTTCAGTAAGATAAAGAGGGTTAATTAACTTAAATATGTTAAACTAATGATTTGAGGCATTTCGTTATCGATTGCTAAATGTGTATATACAACAAAATCGACTTTATACATAAATATAAGATTACGGAAATGTTCCAAATGCACTGCCGTTATACCGTTACGGCTTTATGTTAACTTCAGTTAGTTAAAGAAGGTTTATTAACTTAAATATGTTAAACCAGTTATTTGAAGCATTTCGATATCGATTGCTTAATGCATATATACAAGAAAATCGACTTTATACCTAAATATAAGAGTACGGAACTCTTCCAAAATTACTGTCGTAATGCCACCATGGCTTTATATCAACTTAAATACGTTAAAAAAGGTTAATTAACTTAAATATGTTAAACTAATTATTTGAAGCATTTAGATATCGATTGCTAAATGTGTATATACAACAAAATCGACTTTATACCTAAATATAAGCTTACGGAACTCTTCTAAATGCACTGCCGTTAGGCCGCCATGGCTTTATGTTAACTTCAGTGCGTTAAAGAAGCTTTATTAACTTAAATATGTTAAACCAGTTATTTGAAGCATTTCGATATCGTTTGCTTAATGCATATATAAAAGAAAATCGTTTTTATACCTAAATATATGATTACGGAATTCTTCCAAATGTACTGTCGTTATGCCATCATGGCTTTATATCAACTTCAATACGTTAAAAAAGGTTAATTAACTTAAATATGTTAAACTAATGATTTGATGCATTTAGATATCGATTGCTAAATGTGTATATACAAAAAAATTGAATTTATATCTAAATATAAGATTACGGATTTCTTCTACATGCACTGCCGTAATGTCGCCATGGCTTTGTGTTAACTTCAGTGCGTTAAAGTAGGTTTGTTAACTTAAATATATCAAACTAATGATTTCAAGCATTTCGATATCGATTGCTAAATCAGTATATACAAGAAAATCGACTTTATACCTAAATATAAGATTACCTAATTTTTCTAAATGCTTTGCCGTTATGCCGTTAAGGCGTTTGTAGACTTCAGTAAGATAAAGAGGGTTAATTAACTTAAATATGTTAAACTAATGATTTGAGGCATTTCGATATCGATTGCTAAATGTGTATATAAAAGAAAATCGACTTTATACCTAAATATAAGATTACGGAATTCTTCTAAATGCACTGCCGTTATGCAGTTATGGCTTTATGTTAACTTCTGTTCGTTTAAGAAGGTTTATTAACTAAAATATGTTACACTAGTTATTTGAAGCATTTCGAAATCGTTTGCTTAATGCATATATACAAGAAAATCGATTTTATACCTAAATATATGATTACGGAATTCTTCCAAATGTACTGTCGTTATGCCACCATGGCTTTATATAAACTTCAATACGTTAAAAAAGGTTAATTAACTTAAATATGTTAAACTAATGATTTGATGCATTTAGATATCGATTGCTAAATGTGTATATACAAAAAAATCGAATTTATACCTAAATATAAGATTACGGATTTCTTCTACATGCACTGCCGTAATGTCGCCATGGCTTTGTTTTAAAACTTCAGTGCGTTAAGGTAGGTTTGTTAACTTAAATATGTCAAACTAATGATTTGAAGCATTTCGATATCGATTGCTAAATGTGTATATACAAGAAAATCGACTTTATACCTAAATATAAGATTACGTAATTCTTCTAAATGCTTTGCCGTTATGCCGTTAAGGCGTTTGTAGACTTCAGTAAGATAAAGAGGGTTAATTAACTTAAATATGTTAAACTAATGATTTGAAGTTCATTTCAAGGATATCGATTGCTAACAAATGATTACGTATTTTCAAATGCTTTCGTTATGCCGTAGAGTTTTAACTTCAGTAGTAAAGAGGGTTTATTACTTAAATATGTTAAACTAATGATTTGAAGATTTCATATCGATTCTAAATGATTATACAAAAAATCGACTTATACCTAAATATAAGAACGAATTCTTCTAAATGCATGCCGTTATGCCGTAGTTTATGTTAACTTCAGTACGTTAAAGAAGGTTTATTAACTTAAATATGTTAAACAATATTTGAAGCATTTCGATTCGATTGCTAAATGATATATACAAGAAAATCGATTTATACCTAAATATAAGATTACGTAATTCTTCTAAATGCTTTGCCGTTATGCCATTAGGCGTTTGTAGACTTCAGTAAAAAGTTAATTAACTTAAATATGAATTTGAAGCATTTAGATTCGATTGCTAATGTATATACAAAAAATCGATTTATACCTAAATATAAGATTACGATTTCTTCTAAATGCTGCCTTTAATGCCGCCAGGCTTTGTAACTTCAGTGCTAAAGAGTTATTAACTTAAATATTTAACATGATTTAGCATTTCGATATCGATTGCTAAATGTGTATATACAAAAAATTCGACTTTATACTAAATATAAGATTACGGAATTCTTCCAAATGCACTGCCGTTATGTCGCTCATGGCTTTATGTTAACTTCAGTACGTTAAAGAAGGTTTATTAACTTAAATATGTTAAACTAATGATTTGAAGCATTTCGATATCGATTGCTAAATGCAGTATATACAAGAAAATCGACTTTATACCTAAATATAAGATACGGTTTCCAATGACTGCCGTAATGCCAGGTTTTAACTTAGTAGTTAAAAGGTTAATTAACTTAAATATGTTAAACTAATATTTGAAGCATTTCGATATCGATTGCTAAATGGTATATACAAGAAAATCGACTTTATACCTAAATATAAGATTACGAATTCTTCTAAATGCTGCCGTTAGCCGTTAGGCTTTGTAACTTCAGTAAGATAAAGAGGGTTAATTAACTTAAATATGTTAAACTAATGATTTGAAGCATTTCGATATCGATTGCTAAATGAGTATATACAAGAAAATCGATTTATACCTAAATATAAGATTACGGAATTCTTCTAAATGCACTGCCGTTATGCCATTATGGCTTTATGTAACTTCAGTACGTTAAAGAAGGTTAATTAACTTAAATATGTTAAACTAATATTTGAAGCATTTCGATATCGATTGCTAAATGGTATATACAAAAAATCGACTTTATACCTAAATATAAGATTACGGATTTCTTCTAAATGCTACTGCCGTTATGCCGCCATGGCTTTTGTAACTTCAGTAGATAAAGAGGTTAATTAACTTAAATATGTTAAACTAATGATTTGAGCATTTCGATATCGATTGCTAAATGTGTATATACAAAAAATCGACTTTATACCTAAATATAAGATTACGGAATTTTCTAAATGCACTGCCGTTATGCCGTTAGGCTTTTGTTAACTTCAGTAGTTAAAGAGGTTTATTAACTTAAATATGTTAAACTAATGATTTGAAGCATTTCGATATCGATTGCTAAATGCAGTATATACAAGAAAATCGACTTTATACCTAAATATAAGATTACGGAATTCTTCTAAATGCACTGCCGTTATGCCGTTATGGCTTTATGTAACTTCAGTACGTTAAAGAAGGTTAATTAACTTAAATATGTTAAACTAATTATTTGAAGCATTTCGATATCGATTGCTAAATGTATATACAAGAAAATCGACTTTATACCTAAATATAAGATTACGGAATTCTTCTAAATGCACTGCCGTTATGCCCCATGGCTTATGTTAACTTCAGTGAAAAAGGTTAATTAACTTAAATATGTTAAACCATATTTGAGCATTTAGATATCGTTTGCTAAATGTGTATATACAAGAAAATCGATTTATACCTAAATATAAGATTACGGAATTCTTCTAAATGACTGCCGTTATGCCTCATGGCTTTTGTAACTTCAGTACGTTAAAGAGGTTAATTAACTTAAATATGTTAAACTAATGATTTGAGCATTTCGATATCGATTGCTAAATGTGTATATACAAGAAAATCGACTTTATACCTAAATATAAGATTACGGAATTCTTCTAAATGCTACTGTCCGTTAATGTCGCCATGGCTTTATGTTATCACCTTCAAGTACGTTAAAGAAGCTTTATTAACTTAAATATGATTAAACTAATGATTTGAAGATTTTCGAAATCGATTGCTAAATGCGTATATACAAGAAAATCGACCTTATACCTAAATATAAGATTACGTAATTCTTCTAAATGCTTTGCCGTTATGCCGTTAAGATGTTTGTAGACTTCAGTAAGATAAAGAGGGTTAATTAACTTAAATATGTTAAACTAATGATTTGAAGCATTTCGATTTCGATTGCTAAATGAGTATATACAAGAAAATCGAATATATACCTAAATATAAGATTACGTAATTCTTCTAAATGCTTTGCCGTTATGCCATTAAGGCGTTTGTAGACTTCAGTAAGATAAAGATTGTTAATTAACTCAAATATGAATTTGAAGCATTTCGATTTCGATTGCTAAATGAGTATATACAACAAAATCGACTTTATACCTAAATATAAGATTACGTATTTCTTCTAAATGCTTTGCCGTTATGCCGCCAAGGCGTTTGTAGACTTCAGTAAGATAAAGAGGGTTAATTAACTTAAATGTGTTAAACTAATGATTTGAGGCATTTCGATATCGATTGCTAAATGTGTATATACAACAAAATCGACTTTATACATAAATATAAGATTACGGAAATGTTCCAAAAGCACTGCCGTTATACCGTTACGGCTTTATGTTAACTTCAGTTAGTTAAAGAAGGTTTATTAACTTAAATATGTTAAACCAGTTATTTGAAGCATTTCGATATCGATTGCTTAATGCATATATACAAGAAAATCGACTTTATACCTAAATATAAGAGTACGGAACTCTTCCAAAATTACTGTCGTAATGCCACCATGGCTTTATATCAACTTAAATACGTTAAAAAAGGTTAATTAACTTAAATATGTTAAACTAATTATTTGAAGCATTTAGATATCGATTGCTAATGTGTATATACAACAAAATCGACTTTATACCTAAATATAAGCTTACGGAACTCTTCTAAATGCACTGCCGTTAGGCCGCCATGGCTTTATGTTAACTTCAGTGCGTTAAAGAAGCTTTATTAACTTAAATATGTTAAACCAGTTATTTGAAGCATTTCGATATCGTTTGCTTAATGCATATATAAAAGAAAATCGTTTTTATACCTAAATATATGATTACGGAATTCTTCCAAATGTACTGTCGTTATGCCATCATGGCTTTATATCAACTTCAATACGTTAAAAAAGGTTAATTAACTTAAATATGTTAAACTAATGATTTGATGCATTTAGATATCGATTGCTAAATGTGTATATACAAAAAAATTAAACTTTATATCTAAATATAAGATTACGGATTTCTTCTACATGCACTGCCGTTATGCGCGGCTTTTGTTAACTTCAGTGCGTTAAAGTAGGTTTTTAACTTAAATATATAAACTAAGATTTAAGCATTTCGATATCGATTGCTAAATCATATATACAAGAAAATCGACTTTATACCTAAATATAAGATTACGGAATTCTTTCAAATGTTTGCCGTATATGCCAAGTTAATCGATTTATACTTCTAAATAAAAGGTTAATTAACTTAAATATGTTAAACTAATGATTTGAGCATTTCGATATCGATTGCTAAATGTGTATATAAAAGAAAATCGACTTTATACCTAAATATAAGATTACGGAATTCTTCTAAATGCACTGCCGTTATGCGTTATGGCTTTATGTTAACTTCTGTTCGTTTAAGAAGGTTTATTAACTTAAATATGTTAAACTAGTTATTTGAAGCATTTCGATATCGTTTGCTTAATGCATATATACAAGAAAATCGATTTTATACCTAAATATATGATTACGGAATTCTTCCAAATGTACTGTCGTTATGCCACCATGGCTTTATATCAACTTCAATACGTTAAAAAAGGTTAATTAACTTAAATATGTTAAACTAATGATTTGATGCATTTAGATATCGATTGCTAAATGTGTATATACAAAAAATCGAATTTATACCTAAATATAAGATTAGGGAAATTTCTTCCATGCACTGCCGTTATGCCGCCATGGCTTTATGTTAACTTCAGTCGTTAAAGAAAGGTTTATTAACTTAAATATGTTAAACTAATGATTTGAAGCATTTCGATATCGATTGCTAAATGCAGTATATACAAGAAAATCGACTTTATACCTAAATATAAGATTACGGAATTCTTCTAAATGCTTGCCGTTATGCCCATGGCTTTGTAACTTCAGTACGTTAAAGAGGGTTAATTAACTTAAATATGTTAAACTAATGATTTGAAGCATTTCGATATCGATTGCTAAATGTGTATAAAACAAGAAAATCGACTTTATACCTAAATATAAGATTACGGAATTCTTCTAAATGCACTGCCGTTAGATGGCTTTATGTTAACTTCAGTTCGTTTAAGAAGGTTTATTAACTTAAATATGTTAACACTAGTTATTTGAAGCATTTCGAAATCGTTTGCTTAATGCATATATACAAGAAAATCGATTTTATACCTAAATATATGATTACGGAATTCTTCCAAATGTACTGTCGTTATGCCACCATGGCTTTATATCAACTTCAATACGTGAAAAAAGGTTAATTAACTTAAATATGTTAAACTAATGATTTGATGCATTTAGATATCGATTGCTAAATGTGTATATACAAAAAAATCGAATTTATACCTAAATATAAGATTACGGATTTCTTCTACATGCACTGCCGTAATGTCGCCATGGCTTTGTGTTAACTTCAGTGCGTTAAAGTAGGTTTGTTAACTTAAATATGTCAAACTAATGATTTGAAGCATTTCGATATCGATTGCTAAATCAGTATATACAAGAAAATCGACTTTATACCTAAATATAAGATTACGTAATTCTTCTAAATGCTTTGCCGTTATGCCGTTAAGGCGTTTGTAGACTTCAGTAAGATAAAGAGGGTTAATTAACTTAAATATGTTAAACTAATGATTTGAGGCATTTCGATATCGATTGCTAAGTATGTATATAAAAGAAAATCGACTTTATACCTAAATATAAGATTACGGAATTCTTCTAAATGCAGTGCCGTTATGGCCTTATGTTAACTTCAGTTCGTTTAAGAAGGTTTATTAACTAAAATATGTTACACTAGTTATTTGAAGCATTTCGAAATCGTTTGCTTAATGCATATATACAAGAAAATCGATTTTATACCTAAATATATGATTACGGAATTCTTCCAAATGTACTGTCGTTATGCCACCATGGCTTTATATCAACTTCAATACGTGAAAAAAGGTTAATTAACTTAAATATGTTATACTAATGATTTGAAGCATTTAGATATCGATTGCTAAATGTGTATATACAAAAAAATCGAATTTATACCTAAATATAAGATTACGGATTTCTTCTACATGCACTGCCGTTATGTCGCCATGGCTTTGTGTTAACTTCAGTGCGTTAAAGTAGGTTTGTTAATTTAAATATGTCAAACTAATGATTTGAAGCATTTCGATATCGATTACTAAATGAGTATTACAAGAAAATCGACTTTATAGCTAAATATAAGATTACGGAATTCTTCTAAATGCACTGCCGTTATGTAGTTATGGCTTTATGTTAACTTCAGTGCGTTAAAGTAGGTTTGTTAACTTAAATATGTTAAACTAAAGATTTGAAGCATTTTGATATCGATTGCTAAATGAGTATATACAAGAAAATCGACTTTATACCTAAATATAGGATTACGCAATTCTTTTAAATGCTTTGCCGTTATGCCGTTAAGGCGTTTGTAGACTTCAGTAAGATAAAGAGGGTTAATTAACTTAAATATGTTAAACTAATGATTTGAGGCATTTCGATATCGATTGCTAAATGTGTATATACAAGAAAATCGACTTAATATCTAAATATAAGATTACGGAATTCTTCCAAATGTACTGTCGTTATGTCGCCATGGCTTTATATCACCTTCAATACGTTAAAGAAGCTTTATTAACTTAAATATGTTAAACTAATGATTTGAAGATTTTCGAAATCGATTGCTAAATGCATATATACAACAAAATCTCGATTCCAGTCGTCACCGTGTACGGACGTATTTTTTTCTGCTCCGCGCTTTATTATTTTATCTTTTTTAATGCCGTGTGTTTGCGGGCATAGAGTTGACCGTGCTCAGCCCAAGATAAATTGCAATAAATGCAATCAATTTTTCCACTTGACGTGTGTAAATTTGTCGCAGGCTCACGTGGATTTTTTGCAGAAATCAAAAAATTCTTTTTATTGTAAAGTGTGCACGGTGGTTCGGAGAAATTCCATTCGGTCGCCGCCTGCGTCGCCATCAGTGCGCAATGCTCAGTGCACTCAAACTCCAAGTTCGCAACAACAAAATGATGAACACTCGAACAGTGTAATTACTGAACCTTTGCTGGAGCATAATAATCTTAATAATGTAAATTCAGTGCTTAATTCTCTGGTATTGGAAGTAAGTTCACTGAGAAGTGAACAAGCGAAGGCGCTCGCGTTAATACAACAATTATGTGATGATCGTAATTCGTTAATCGCTAAGTTAAATGAACTTAAATCAGAGATCGGCATTGTGCATAAGAAATTGTCCGATAATGGCAAGATCACTACACTAGCTTCGAATGTTATCTCTGCTGCTAACGTCTCTCTCACTGCTGCGACTACTGTTGGTACAAGAGACTCTACAATCGCTGCTCCGTCTATTGCCGCTGTCTCTGCTGATAACGGGTGTGGGAATTATCTCGCTCCCGCTACACCGAAGGAACTCTCTGCAGCTTCAGCTATTGCTAACTCTATCCTTACTTCTACGACTATTGTGGGTGCAAATGCTCCGTCACCTAATGTTGTTGTTTCGGCTCCCACTGATAGCGTGAGTATGGATTATCTCGCTCCCGCTACTACGAAAGCAATCTCTGCCGCTCCGTCTGCTGCTGGCATCACTCTCTCTATTGCTGCTGACAATAAAAACGCCAATACATATGCTGACGCTGTTGCTAGGAATATCAGCACTCACTTGAAAGCCAATAACAATTCAACAGTTGCTGCTAAACCAGCTCGCAACCCTGTCGCTGTCAATGCTGCTCAATCTGTCGCCGTTGATGATTCTGTTAACCTGAACTCTTCTACTTCAGTTGCTGCTAATAGAAATTTGAAGGTAAAAGTGAGTACTAGGAACAAAAAATCCCCAGCCACTTCAACTGTCGTTGGTGTTAATGCCAATCGTGATCTTGATGTCGTCATACCCAAGAAATGGATTCACTTATCTGCATTTAAGAACTCAGTTACTGAGGAAGATATTATATCTTTTGTTGTTAAACATGCTAATATTGATAGAGAGCATCTTCTATGTTATAAATTAATTAAGAAAGATACAGATATTAATAATCTTAAGAGGATAAACTTAAAGTTAGGTGTGTCCCCATCTTTTTTTAATGCCGTTTTCTCCTCTTCAGTGTGGCCTTCTGGCATTAAGTTACGTCCCTTTAAGTTTTTTCCAAAGGGAGGGGAAAACAGTGCTGCAGATTAGTTGATGCGCCTGTTAATCACGATTCTATTCATGCGTTTTCTGCACCTTCCTCAACTGGCTCCTGTCTTAAGGTATACTACCAAAATTTATCGGGCATTAGGTGTAAATCAAATATTATTCGCAATTTTTCCTCACATTTGGATTTCGATATTATCGTTATTGTTGAGACTTGGCTGAATTCTAGTTATTTTGATAGCGAATATTTTGACTCTAATCTCTATTATGTCTTCCGCAAAGACAGAGATCACGAAAAAACTGGCTGTCTAAGAGGGGGTGGAGTTCTCTTAGCAGTTCATCGCAAATATCGTCCTCGCTTAATTATGCTTGATAATGAAGATTCTATTCTGGACCAACTATGTATCTGTATCAATGATGCTCTGTTCATTGCAGTCTCATACATCCCTCCTAATAGTCCTCTAGAGTTGTATAAGCTGCACGCAAATAATATTTCCTCGCTGGTATTAGGTAAGGTGAAAGAGAATAATATCTGTGTTCTGGGTGACTTTAATTTAAGCAATATAGTCTGGTCTGGTTGTTCCTATAGTCCTTCTCTTATTCCTTCAAATTTTACATCAACTCAGGAGTTATTTCTCATTGATAGCTTGCTTAGTCTCAATCTGATTCAAATCAACTCATATTCAAATAGTCTCGATCGATTTCTAGACTTAGTCTTTCTCAGTTATAATTTAAAATTTAGGTTTCTTGATGGATTCTCTTCAATTACCCCAGCCACCATCCATCATTCCCCGCTAGCGTTTGAGGTGGATACTTACCTTTTCGCTCCTGTAAAACCTATTGATGGGCTTGGTTTTAATTTTGCATTTTGTGATTTTGAACGACTCAACAATCAGCTCTTGGAAATTAGATGGGATGATTTACTTTCGGGGCTAGATACAGCTAATAGTTTCTCCATTTTTAAGAAATCAATTCAGGAATTCTGTCATTATAATATCCCGCTAAAACACATACAACCATATAAGTTGCCTTGGTATACTAAGGACCTGAAACGTCTAAAAAATCTCAGAAATAAATACTATAGAAAATTCTCTTCAACTAAATCTCATGTTTCCTTTGTTCAATATCAGCACTACACAAAACTGTTTAATGAATTGGATAAGTCTCTCTATAAAAGGTTTATTAATAATACGGAGTTTACAATCAAGTCGAACCCTAAGTTCTTTTGGAACTTTGTAAAATCTAGAAGAGCGTGTTCGGCCATTCCTTCTGCTTTACGCTGGGGAGATAAGTCGGCATACACTCCGGTCGAAATCTCCAACTTGTTCGCTGAATTTTTCAAATCGAACTATGTTCAAGAGGATCCTGGTACTAGTTCCACTTTTTCAGCTAATGACTTTCCATCCATAAATTTTGGCTCACTGTGTCTTTCACAGGATGATGTTGCCAAGGCTATCGGTGATATTAAGTCTTCTACCAAATTGGATTTGGATGGACTTCCGCCCGTACTAATAAAAAACTGTACTGCCTTAGTATATCCTCTCATGCTTATTTTCAATAAGTCTCTCTCCTCCGGGAATTTTATTTCTGACTGGAAATTGACATGCATTACCCCCATACTTAAAGGTGGTAGAAAGGACGTTATCTCCAATTACAGGCCTATTTCTAAACTGTCTACTATTTCAAAAATTTTTGAGTGTTCTGTTAAAAATAAATTATTTTTTGCAGTAAAATCAATAATTAATGTCAATCAGCACGGGTTTGTCTCTGGGCGCTCCACTGTGTCAAACTTAGCAGTTCTTAGCGACTATTGCATGTCTGCATTCTCCGCTGGATTTCAGGTAGATTGTGTCTACACAGATTTCTCTAAAGCCTTTGATAAAGTTTCACACAATATTCTAATTAAAAAATTATCATCTCTAGGATTTCACTCGGTCTTCCTGCAGTGGATTAAATCATATCTGCAAAACAGACGATGCGTTGTCAGTGTCGATGGAGTGTCATCTGATTCATTCATTGCGTCTTCGGGAGTCCCATAAGGAAGCGTCTTGGGTCCACTTCTCTTTGTGCTGTTTATCAATGACATTTCCTGTTGCTTCTCTTTCGCTAACTATCTGTTATATGCAGATGACCTAAAAATTTTTGCAATAATCAAAAACATACAAGATGTACTCAAACTTCAATGTGATATTGATACTTTTCATAATTGGTGCATGAAATCGAAGCTTTTTCTGAACCTCGATAAATGCTCACAGATCTCTTTTGGTAGGGGACGCAACATCCTATCTTCCAGCTACAATATTTCTAACTGCGCCCTAAAATGCGTTACTGAAATCAAAGATCTTGGGGTAATCTTTGACAACAGATTTTCTTTCAGTAATCACATCAACTATATCACTTCAAAAGCATTTTCTGTACTCGGCTTTGTCCGTCGAAATTCTACAAATTTTTCCGACCCCTACACGTTAAAATTACTGTACACATGTTTTGTGCGGTCCATTTTGGAGTATGCAGTGTTTATTTGGAGACCATATTGCATATCGTCAATTAACAGGATCGAGCGTGTCCAAAAGATCTTTCTTAAATACGCTCTCCGCTCCTTAAAGTTTGTTGACCCATTACCATCGTATACATCGCGTTTATTGCTGATACATCTTAAATTACTGGATAATCGAAGGTCCGTTCTCTCCCTTTCATTTGTCTTCAATGTAATTAACGGAAGTATTGACTGTCCCTATTTATTAGCGAAACTTAACTTCAATACTCCCCAGCGTTGTCTCAGGTCCATTTCCCCATTTTATTACAAAAAGGAAAGCACTAATTTTGCTGAATAGGCTCCCCTCAAGAGGGCTATGCGTGAGTTTAACTCGATTTCCGAGAAAGTTCTTCTTGATTTCTCTCACACTAAGGATTCCTTCATTAATACCCTCAATTCTGTTTTTTAGTTTAAGTTATCTATTCATATTATTGTAATTTTAATTATTCTAGAATTCTAATATGCATCCTAGTTTTCATTAGTCTGTAAGAATTAATGTTCATAGACTTTACTAAATAAATAAATAAATAAATAAATAATTAATACCTAAATATAAGATTACGGATTTCTTCTGCATGCACTGCCGTTATGCCGCCATGGCTTTATGTTAACTTCGGTTTAAAGTAGGTTTGTTAACTTAAATATATCAAACTAATGATTTGAAGCATTTCGATATCGATTGCTAAATCAGTATATACAAGAAAATCGACTTTATACCTAAATATAAGATTACGTAATTCTTCTAAATGCTTTGCCGTTATGCCGTTAAGGCGTTTGTAGACTTCAGTAAGATAAAGAGGGTTAATTAACTTAAATATGTTAAACTAATGATTTGAGGCATTTCGATATCGATTGCTTAATGTGTATATAAAAGAAAATCGACTTTATACCTAAATATAAGATTACGAAATTCTTCTAAATGCACTGCCGTTATGCAGTTATGGCTTTATGTTAACTTCTGTTCGTTTAAGAAGGTTTATTAACTAAAATATGTTACACTAGTTATTTGAAGCATTTCGAAATCGTTTGCTTAATGCATATATACAAGAAAATCGATTTTATACATAAATATATGATTACGGAATTCTTCCAAATGTACTGTCGTTATGCCATCATGGCTTTATATCAACTTCAATACGTTAAAAAAGGTTAATTAACTTAAATATGTTAAACTAATGATTTGATGCATTTAGATATCGATTGCTAAATGTGTATATACAAAAAAATCGAATTTATACCTAAATATAAGATTACGGATTTCTTCTACATGCACTGCCGTAATGTCGCCATGGCTTTGTGTTAACTTCAGTGCGTTAAAGTAGGTTTGTTAACTTAAATATATCAAACTAATGATTTGAAGCATTTCGATATCGATTGCTAAATCAGTATATACAAGAAAATCGACTTTATACCTAAATATAAGATTACGTAATTCTTCTAAATGCTTTCCGTTATGCCGTTAAGGCGTTTGTAGACTTCAGTAAGATAAAGAGGGTTAATTAACTTAAATATGTTAAACTAATGATTTGAGGCATTTCGATATCGATTGCTAAATGTGTATATAAAAGAAAATCGACTTTATACCTAAATATAAGATTACGGAATTCTTCTAAATGCACTGCCGTTATGGCTTTATGTTAACTTCTGTTCGTTTAAGAAGGTTTATTAACTAAAATATGTTACACTAGTTATTTGAAGCATTTCGAAATCGTTTGCTTAATGCATATATACAAGAAAATCGATTTTATACATAAATATATGATTACGGAATTCTTCCAAATGTACTGTCGTTATGCCACCATGGCTTTATATCAACTTCAATACGTTAAAAAAGGTTAATTAACTTAAATATGTTAAACTAATGATTTGATGCATTTAGATATCGATTGCTAAATGTGTATATACAAAAAAATCGAATTTATACCTAAATATAAGATTACGGATTTCTTCTACATGCACTGCCGTAATGTCGCCATGGCTTTGTGTTAACTTCAGTGCGTTAAAGTAGGTTTGTTAACTTAAATATATCAAACTAATGATTTGAAGCATTTCGATATCGATTGCTAAATCAGTATATACAAGAAAACCGACTTTATACCTAAATATAAGATTACGTAATTCTTCTAAATGCTTTACCGTTATGCCGTTAAGGCGTTTGTAGACTTCAGTAAGATAAAGAGGGTTAATTAACTTAAATATGTTAAACTAATGATTTGAGGCATTTCGATATCGATTGCTAAATGTGTATATAAAAGAAAATCGACTTTATACCTAAATATAAGATTACGGAATTCTTCTAAATGCACTGCCGTTATGGCTTTATGTTAACTTCAGTTCGTTTAAGAAGGTTTATTAACTAAAATATGTTACACTAGTTATTTGAAGCATTTCGAAATCATTTGCTTAATGCATATATACAAGAAAATCGATTTTATACCTAAATATATGATTACGGAATTCTTCCAAATGTACTGTCGTTATGCCACCATGGCTTTATATCAACTTCAATACATTAAAAAAGGTTAATTAACTTAAATATGTTAAACTAATGATTTGAAGCATTTAGATATCGATTGCTAAATGTGTATATACAAAAAAATCGAATTTATACCTAAATATAAGATTACGGATTTCTTCTACATGCACTGCCGTTATGTCGCCATGGCTTTGTGTTAACTTCAGTGCGTTAAAGTAGGTTTGTTAACTTAAATATGTCAAACTAATGATTTGAAGCATTTCGATATCGATTACTAAATGAGTATTACAAGAAAATGGACTTTATACCTAATTAAAAGATTATGTACTTCTTCTAAATGCTTTGCCGTTATGCCGTTAAGGCGTTTGGAGACTTCAGTAAGATAAAGAGGGTTAATTAACATACATATATTAAACTAATGACTTGAGGCATTTCGATATCGATTGCTAAATGTGTATTTACAAGAAAATCGACTTTATACCTAAATATATGATAACGGAATTCTTCTACATACACTGCCGTTATGCCGTTAAGGCGTTTGTAGACTTCAGTAAGATAAAGGGGGATAATTAACTTAAATATTTTAAACTAATGATTTGAGGCATTTCGATATCGATTGCTAAATGCATATATACAAGAACATCTTCTTTATACCTAAATATAAGATTACGGAATTCTTCCAAATGTACTGTCGTTATGCCGTTATGGCTTTATATCACCTTCAATACGTTAAAGAAGGTTTATTAACTTAACTTGTTAAACTAATGATTTGAAGGATTTCGATATCGATTGCTAAATGCGTATATACAACAAAATCGACTTTATACCTAAACCTAAGCTTACGGAATTCTTCTAAATGCACTGCCGTTATGCCGTTATGGCTTTATGTTAACTTCAGTTCGTTAAAGAAGGTTTATTAACTTAGATATGTTACACCAGTTATTAGAAGCATTTCGAAATCGATTGCTTAATGCATATATACAAGAAAATCGACTTTATACCTAAATATAAGATTACGGAATTCTTCCAAATGTACTGTCGTTATGCCGCCATGGCTTTATATCAACTTCAATATTTTAAAGAAGATTAATTAACTTAAATATGTTAAACTAATGATTTGAGGCATTTCGATATCGATTGCTAAATGCATATATACAACAAAATCGACTTTATACCTAAATATAAGCTTACGTAATTCTTCTAAATGTACTGCCGTTATTGCGTTATGGCTTTATGTTAACTTCAGTTCGTTAAAGAAGGTTTATTAACTTAGATATGTTACACCAGTTATTAGAAGCATTTCGAAATCGATTGCTGAATGCATATATACAAGAAAATCGACTTTATACCTAAATATAAGATTACGGAATTCTTCCAAATGTACTGTCGTTATGCCGCCAAGGCTTTATAAAAACTTCAATATGTTAAAGAAGGTTAATTAACTTAAATAAGTTAAACTAATGATTTGAGGCATTTCGATATCGATAGCTAAATGTGTATATACAACAAAATCGACATTATACCTAAATATAAGATTACGAAATTCTCCCAAATGCACAGCCGTTATGCTGTTATGGCTTTATGTAAACTTCAGTAAGATAAAGAAGGTTAACTAACTTAACTATGTTAAACTAATGATTTGAAGCATTTCGATATCGATTGCTAAATGCGAATATACAAGAAAATCTTCTTTATACCTAAATATAAGATTAAGGATTTCTTCCAAATGTACTGTCGCTATGCCGCTATGGCTTTATATCACCTCAATACGTCAAAGAAGGCTAATTAACTTAACTTGTTAAACTAATGATTTGAAGCATTTTGATATCGATTGCTAAATGCGTATATACAACAAAATCGACTTTATACCTAAATACAAGATTACGGAATTCTTCCAAATGCACTGCCGTTATACCGTTATGGCTTTATATCAACTTCAATATGTAAAAGAAGGTTAATTAACTTAAATATGTTAAACTAATGATTTGAGGCATTTCGATATCGATTGCTAAATGTGTATATACAACAAAATCGACTTTATACCTAAATATAAGCTTGCGAAATTCTCCCAAATGCACTGCCGTTGTACCGTTATGGCTTTATGTAAACTTCAGTAAGATAAAGAAGGATAATTAACTTAAATATGTTAAACTAATGATTTGAAGCATTTCGATATCGATTTCTAAATGCGTATATACAAGAAAATCGACTTTATACCTAAATATAAGATTACGGAATTATTCTAAATGCACTGCCGTTATGCCGCCATGGATTTATGCCAACATCAGTTCGTTAAAGAAGGTTTATTAACTTAAATATGTTAAACTAATGATTTGAAGCATTTCGATATCGCCTGCTAAATGAGTATATACAAGAAAATCGAATTTATACCTAAATATAAGATTACGGAATTCTTCCAAATGCACTGCCGTTACGCCGTTAAGGCTTTTGTAGACTTTAGT
>JAPZAG010001144.1:0-11000 GCA_027475135.1 Bactrocera correcta | reverse complement strand
TAGCTTAAATATGTTAAACTAATGATTTGAAGCATTTCGATATCGATTGCTAAATGTGTATATGCAACAAAATCGACTTTATACCTAAATATAAGATTACGTAATTCTTCTAAATGCTTTGCCTTTATGCTGTTAAGATGTTTGTAGAGTTCAGTAAGATAAAGAAGGTTAATTAACTTAAATACGTTAAACTAATGATTTGAGGCATTTCGATATCGATTGATAAATGTGTGCATACAAGAAAATCAACTTTTTACCTAAATATATGATAACGGAATTCTTCCGAATGCACTGCCGTTATGCCGTTAAGGCTTTTGTAGACTTCATTAAGATAAAGAGGGTTAATTAGCTTAAATACGTAAAACCAGTTATTTGAAGCACTTCGATATCGATTGCTAAATGCGTATATACAACAAAATCGACTTTATACCTAAATAAAAGCTAACGGAATTCTTCTACATGCACTGCCGTTATGCCGTTAAGGCGTTTGTAGACTTCAGTAAGATAAAGGAGGTTAATTAACTTAAATATGTTAAACTAATGATTTGAAGCATTTCGAAATCGATTGCTAAATGCATATACACAACAAAATCGACTTTATACCTAAATATAAGTTTATGTAATTCTTCTAAATGCTTTGCCGTTATGCTGTTAAGGCGTTTGTAGACTTCAGTAAGATAAAGAGTGTTAGTTAACTTAAATATGTTAAACTTATGATTTGAAGCATTTCGATATCGATTGCTAAATGTGTATATACAAAAAAATCGAATTTATACCTAAATATAAGATTACGGATTTCTTCTACATGCAGTGCCGTTATGCCGCCATGGCTTTGTGTTAACTTCAGTGCGTTAAAGTAGGTTTGTTATCTTAAATATGTTAAACTAATGATTTGAAGCATTTCGATATCGAATGCTAAATGAGTATATACAAGAAAATCGACTTTATACCTAAATATAAGGTTAGCTAATTCTTCTAAATGTACTGTCGTTATGCCTTTGAGGCGTTTGTAGACTTCAGTAAGATAAAGAGGATTAATTAGCTTAAATATGTTAAACTAATGATTTGAGGCATTTCGATATCGATTGCTAAATGTGTATATACAAGCAAATCGACTTTATACCTAAATATAAGATAACGGAATTCTTCTAAATGCACTGCCGTTATGCCGTTATGGCTTTATGTTAACTTCTGTTCGTTAAAGAAGGTTAATTAACTTAAATATGTTAAACTAATGATTTGAAGCATTTCGATATCGATTGCTAAATGTGCATATACAAAAAAATCGAATTTATACCTAAAAAGAAGATTACGGAATTCTTCTACATGCACTGCCGTTATGCCGCCATGGCTTTGTATTAACTTCAGTGCGTTAAGGTAGGTTTGTTAACTTAAATATGTTAAACTAATGATTTGAAGCATTCCACTATCGATTGCTAAATGAGTATATACAAGAAAATCGACTTTATACCTAAATATAAGGTTACCTAATTCTTCTAAATGTACTGTCGTTATGCCGTTGAGGCGTTTGTAGACTTCAGTAAGATAAAGAGGATTAATTAACTTAAATATGTTAAACTAATGATTTGAGGCATTTCGATATCGATTGCTAAATGTGTATATACAAGCAAATCGACTTTATACCTAAATATAAGATTACGGATTTCTTCTACATGCAGTGCCGTTATGCCGCCATGGCTTTGTGTTAAATTCAGTGCGTTAAAGTAGGCTTGTTATCTTAAATATGTTAAACTAATGATTTGAGGCATTTCGATATCGATTGCTAAATGTGTATATACAAGCAAATCGACTTTATACCTAAATATAAGATTACGGAATTCTTCTAAATGCACTGCCGTTATGCCGTTATGGCTTTATGTTAACTTCTGTTCGTTAAAGAAGGTTAATTAACTTAAATATGTTAAACTAATGATTTGGAACATTTCGATATCGATTGCTAAATGTGCATATACAAGAAAATCGACTTTATACCTAAATATAAGGTTACTTAATTCTTCTAAATGCACTGCCGTTATGCCGTTATGGCTTCAATTTGACTTCAGTTCGTTTAAGAAGGTTTATTAACTTAGATGTGTTACACCAGTTATTTGAAGCATTTCGAAATCGATTGCTTAATGCATATATACAAGAAAATCGACTTTCTACCTAAATATAAGATTACGGAATTCTTCCAAATGTACTGTCGTTATGCCGCCATGGCTTTATGTCAACTTCGATATGTTAAAGAGGGTTAATTAACTTAAATATGTTAAACAAATGATTTGAAGCATTTCGATATCGATTGCCAAATGCATATATGCAAGAAAATCGACTTTATACCTAAATATAAGATTACGGAATAATTCTGAATGCACTGCCGTTATGCCGCCATGGATTTATGCCAACATCAGTTCGGAAAAGAAGGTTTATTAACTTAAATATGTTAAACTAATGATTTGAAGCATTTCGATATCGATTGCTGAATGAGTATATACAAGAAAATCGACTTTATACCTAAATATAAGATTATGGAATTCTTCCAAATGCACTGCCGTTATACCGCCATGGATTTATGCCAACTTCAGTTCGTTAAAGAAGGTTTATTAACCTAAATATGTTAAACTAATGATTTGAAGCATGTCGATATCGATAGCTATATGAGTATATACAAGAAAATCGACTTTATACCTAAATATAAGATTACGGAATTTTCCTAAATGCAATGCCGTTATACCGTAAAGTCTTTGTGTAGACTTCAGTAAGCCAAAAAAAATTTATTAACTTAAATATGTTAAACTAATGACTTGAAGCATTTCGACATCGATTGCTAACTGAGTATATACAAGAAACTTGACTTTATACCTAAACATAGGATAACGGAATTCTTCCAAATACACTGCCGTTATTCCGCCAAGACTTTATGTCAGCTTTAGTTCGTTAAAGTAGGTTTGTTAACTTAAATATGTTAAACTAATGATTTGAAGCATTTCGATATCGATTGCTTAATGCATATATACAAGAAAATCGACTTTCTACCTAAATATAAGATTACGGAATTCTTCCAAATGTACTGTCGTTATGCCGCCATGGCTTTATATCAACTTCGATATGTTAAAGAAGGTTTATTAACTTAAATATGTTAAACTAATGATTTTAGGCATTTCGATATCGATTGCTAAATATGTAAATACAAGAAAATCGACTTTACATCTAAATATAGGATTACGGAATTCTTCCAAATGTACTGTCGTTATGCCACCATGGCTTTATATCAACTTCAATATGTTAAAGAAGGTTAATTAACTCAAATATGTTAAACTAATGATTTGGAGCATTTCCATATCGATTTCTAAATGTGTATATACAACAAAATCGACTTTATACTTAAATATAAGATTACGAAATTCTCCCAAATGCACTGCCATTATACCGTTATGGCTTTATGTAAACTTCAGTAAGATAAAGAAGGTTAATTAACTTAAATATGTTAAACTAATGATTTGAAGCATTTCGATATCGAATGCTGAATGCATATATACAAGAAAATCGACTTTATACCTAAATATAAGATTACGGAATTACTCTAAATGCACTGCCGTTATGCCGCCAAGGATTTATGCCAACTTCAGTTCATTAAAGAAGGTTAATTAACTTAAATATGTTAAACTAATGATTTGAGGCATTTCGCTATCGATTGCTAAATGAGTATATACAAGAAAATCGACTTTATACCTAAATATAAGATTACGAAATTCTCCCAAATGCACTGCCATTATACCGTTATGCCTTTATGTAAACTTCAGTAAGATAAAGAGGGTTAATTAGCTTAAATATGCTAAACTAATGATTTGAAACATTTCGATATCGATTGCTAAAAGAGTATATACAACAATATCGACTTTATACCTAAATATAAGATTACGTAATTCTTCTAAATACTTTGCCGTTATGCTGTTAAGGCGTTTGTAGACTTCAGTAAGATAAAGAGGGTTAATTAACATAAATATGTTAAACTAATGATTTGAAGCATTTCGATATCGATTGCTAAAAGAGTATATACAAAAAAAATCGACTTTACACCTAAATATAAGATTACGGAATTTTCCTAAATGCAATGCCGTTATACCGTAAAGTCTTTGTGTAGACTTCAGTAAGCCAAAAAAAATTTATTAACTTAAATATGTTAAACTAATGACTTGAAGCATTTCGATATCGATTGCTTATTGTGTAAATTTAAGAAAATCGACTTTATACCTAAATATAAGATTACGGAATTATTCTAAATGCACTGCCGTTATGACGCCATGGATTTATGCCAACTTCCGTTCGTTAAAAAAGGTTTATTAACTTAAATATGTTAAACTAATGATTTAAAGCATTTTGATATCGATTGCTAAATATGTATATACAAGTAAATCGACATTATACCTAAATATAAGATTACGGAATTCTTCCAAATGCACTGCCGTTATGCCGTTAAGGCTTTTGTAGACTTTAACAAGATAAAGAGGGTTAAATAACTCAAATATGTTAAACTAATGATTTGAAGCATTTCGATATCGATTGCTAAATGAGTATATACAAGAAAATCGATTTATACCTAAATATAAGATTACGTAATTATTCTAAATGCACTGCCGTTATGCCGCCATGGATTTATGCCAACTTCAGTTCGTTAAAGAAGGTTTATTAACCCAAATATGTTAAACTAATGACTTGGAGCATGTCGAGATCGATAGCTAAATGAGTATATACAAGAAAATCGACTTTATACCTAAATATAAGATTACGGAATTCTTCCAAATGCACTGCCGTTATTCCACCAAGGCTTTATGTCAACTTTAGTTCGTTAAAGTAGGTTTTTTAACTTAAGTATGTTAAACTAATGATTTGAAGCATTTCGATATCGATTGTTAAATGAGTATATACAAGAAAATCGACTTTATACCTAAATATAGGATTACGGAATTCTTCCAAATGTACTGTCGTTATGCCACCATGGCTTTATATCACCTTCAATACGTTAAGAAGATTAATTAACTTAAATATGTTAAACTAATGGTTTGAAGCATTTCGATATCGATTGCTAAATATGTAAATACAAGAAAATCGACTTTACATCTAAATATAAGATTACGGAATTCTCCTAAATGCACTGCCGTTTTACCGTTAAGGCTTTGTGTAGACTTCAGTAAGCTAAAAAAAGTTTATTAAGTTAAATATGTTAAACTAATGATTTGAAGCATTTCGATATCGATTGCTTATTGTGTAAATTTGAGAAAATCGACATTATACCTAAATATAAGATTACGGAATTCTCCTAAATGCACTGGCGTTATACCGTTAAGGCTTTGTGTAGACTTCAGTAAGCTAAAAATAGTTTATTAACTTAAATATGTAAAACTAATGATTTGAAGCATTTCGATATCGATTGCTTATTGTGCAAATTTAAGAAAATCGATTTTATACCTAAATATAAGATTACGGAATTATTCTAAATGCACGGCCGTTATGCCGCCATGGATTTATGCCAACTTCAGTTCGTTAAAGAAGGTTAATTAACTTTAATATGTTAAACTAATGATTTGATTCATTTCGATATGGACTGCTAAATGAGTATATACAAGAAAATCGACTTTATACCTAAATATAAGATTACGGAATTCTTCCAAATGCACTGCCGCTATGCCGTTAAGGCTTTTGTAGACTTAAGTAAGATAAATAGGGTTAATTAACTTAAATATGTTAAACTAATGATTTGAAGCATTTCGATATCGATTGCTAAATATGTATATACAAGAAAATCGACTTTATACCTAAATATAAGATTACGGAATTCTTCTAAATGCACTGCCGTTATGCCGCCATGGCTTTATGCCAACTTCAGTTCGTTAAAGAAGGTTTATTTACTTAAATATGTTAAAGTAATGATTTGAATCATTTCGATATCGATTGCTAAATGCGTATAAACAAGAAAATCGACTTTATACCTAAATATATTATAACGGAATTCTTCTGAATGCACTGCCGATATGCCGTTATTGCTTTATGTTAACTTCAGTAAGATAAAGAAGGTTAATTAACTTAAATATGTTAAACTAATGATTTGAAGCATTTCGTTATCGATTGCTAAATGTGTATATACAAGAAAATCGAATATATACCTAAATATCAGATTACGGAATTCTTCTGCATGCACTGCCGCTATGCCGCCATGGCTTTATGTTAGCTTCAGTGCGTTAAAGAAGCTTTATTTTCTTAAATATGTTAAACTACTGATTTGAAGCATTTCGATATCGATTGCTAAATGAGTATATACAAGAAAATCGACTTTATATCTAAATATATGATAACAGAATTCTTCTCAATGCACTGCCGTTATGCCGTTAAGGCTTTTGTATATTTCAGTAAGATAAAGAGGGTTAATTAGCTTTAATATGTTAAACTAATGATTTGAAGCATTTCGATATCGATTGCTAAATGTGTATATACAAGAAAATCGAATATATACCTAAATATAAGATTACGGAATTCTTCTACATGCACTGCCGCTATGCCGCCATGGCTTTATGTTAACTTCAGTGCGTTAAAGAAGCTTTATTTTCTTAAATATGTTAAACTACTGATTTGAAGCATTTCGATATCGATTGCTAAATGAGTATATACAAGAAAATCGACTTTATATCTAAATATATGATAACAGAATTCTTCTCAATGCACTGCCGTTATGCCGTTAAGGCTTTTGTATACTTCAGTAAGATAAAGAGGGTTAATTAGCTTTAATATGTTAAACTAATGATTTGAAGCATTTCGATATCGATTGCTATATATACCTAAATATAAGATTTCGGAATTCTTCCAAATGTACTGTCGTTATGCCACCATGGCTTTATATCACCTTCAATACGTTAAGAAGATTAATTGACTTAAATATTTTAAACTAATGGTTTGAAGCATTTCGATGTCGATTGCTAAATGTGTATATAGAAGAAAATCGACATTATACCTAAATATAAGATAACGGAGTTCTTCTCAATGCACTGCCGTTATGCATTTATGGCTTTATGTTAACTTCAGTTCGTTAAAGAAGGTTTATTAACTTAAATATTTTAACCAGTTATTTGAAGCATTTTGACATGGATTGCTAAATGCATATATGCAAGAAAATCGACTTTATACCTAAATATAAGATAACGGAATTCTTCTAAATGCACTGCCGTTATGCCGCCGTGGCTTTATGCCAACTTCATTTCGTTAAAGAAGGTTAATTAACTTAAATATGTTAAACTAATGATTTGAAGCATTTCGATATCGATTGCTAAATGTGTATTTACAACAAAATCGATTTTATACCTAAATATGATATTACGGAATTCTTCCAAATGCACTGCCGTTATGCCGCTAAGGCTTTTGTAGACTTAGGTAAGATAAAGATGGTTAGTTAACTTAAATATAATAAACTATTGAGTTAAAGCATCTCGATATCGATTGCTAGGTGTGTATATACAAAAAAATCGACTTTGTAACTAAATATAAAACTACGGAATTCTTCCAAATGCACTGCCGTTATACCGTTATGGCTTTATGCAAATTTAAGAAAATCGATTTTATACCTAAATATAAGATTACGGAATTATTCTAAATGCACGGCCGTTATGCCGCCATGGATTTATGCCAACTTCAGTTCGTTAAAGAAGGTTAATTAACTTTAATATGTTAAACTAATGATTTGATTCATTTCGATATGGACTGCTAAATGAGTATATACAAGAAAATCGACTTTATATCTAAATATAAGATTACGGAATTCTTCCAAATGCACTGCCGCTATGCCGTTAAGGCTTTTGTAGACTTAAGTAAGATAAAGAGGGTTAATTAACTTAAATATGTTAAACTAATGATTTGAAGCATTTCGATATCGATTGCAAAATATGTATATACAAGAAAATCGACTTTATACCTAAATATAAGATTACGGAATTCTTCTAAATGCACTGTCGTTATGCCGCCATGGCTTTATGCCAACTTCAGTTCGTTAAAGAAGGTTTATTTACTTAAATATGTTAAAGTAATGATTTGAATCATTTCGATATCGATTGCTAAATGCGTATAAACAAGAAAATCGACTTTATACCTAAATATATTATAACGGAATTCTTCTAAATGCACTGCCGATATGCCGTTATTGCTTTATGTTAACTTCAGTAAGATAAAGAAGGTTAATTAACTTAAATATTTTAAACTAATGATTTGAAGCATTTCGTTATCGATTGCTAAATGTGTATATACAAGAAAATCGAATATATACCTAAATATAAAATTACGGAATTCTTCTGCATGCACTGCCGCTATGCCGCCATGGCTTTATGTTAGCTTCAGTGCGTTAAAGAAGCTTTATTTTCTTAAATATGTTAAACTACTGATTTGAAGCATTTCGATATCGATTGCTAAATGAGTATATACAAGAAAATCGACTTTATATCTAAATATATGATAACAGAATTCTTCTCAATGCACTGCCGTTATGCCGTTAAGGCTTTTGTATATTTCAGTAAGATAAAGAGGGTTAATTAGCTTTAATATGTTAAACTAATGATTTGAAGCATTTCGATATCGATTGCTAAATGTGTATATACAAGAAAATCGACTTTATACCTAAATATAAGATTACGGAATTCTTCTAAATGCACTGCCGTTATGCCGCCATGGCTTTATGCCAACTTTAGTTCGTTAAAGAAGGTTTATTAACTTAAATATTTTAACCAGTTATTTGCAGCATTTCGATAAGGATTGCTAAATGCATATATACAACTTCAGTAAGATAAAGAAGGTTAATTAACTTTAATATGTTAAACTAATGATTTGCAGCATTTCGATAAGGATTGCTAAATGCATATATACAACTTCAGTAAGATAAAGAAGGTTAATTAACTTAAATATGTTAAACTAATGATTTGAAGCATTTCGTTATCGATTGCTAAATGTGTATATACAAGAAAATCGAATATATACCTAAATATAAGATTACGGAATTCTTCTACATGCACTGCCGCTATGCCGCCATGGCTTTATGTTAACTTCAGTGCGTTAAAGAAGCTTTATTTTCTTAAATATGTTAAACTACTGATTTGAAGCATTTCGATATCGATTGCTAAATGAGTATATACAAGAAAATCGACTTTATATCTAAATATATGATAACAGAATTCTTCTCAATGCACTGCCGTTATGCCGTTAAGGCTTTTGTATACTTCAGTAAGATAAAGAGGGTTAATTAGCTTTAATATGTTAAACTAATGATTTGAAGCATTTCGATATCGATTGCTATATATACCTAAATATAAGATTTCGGAATTCTTCCAAATGTACTGTCGTTATGCCACCATGGCTTTATATCACCTTCAATACGTTAAGAAGATTAATTGACTTAAATATTTTAAACTAATGGTTTGAAGCATTTCGATGTCGATTGCTAAATGTGTATATAGAAGAAAATCGACTTTATACCTAAATATAAGATAACGGAGTTCTTCTCAATGCACTGCCGTTATGCATTTATGGCTTTATGTTAACTTCAGTTCGTTAAAGAAGGTTTATTAACTTAAATATTTTAACCAGTTATTTGAAGCATTTCGATATGGATTGCTAAATGCATATATGCAAGAAAATCGACTTTATACCTAAATATAAGATAACGGAATTCTTCTAAATGCACTGTCGTTATGCCGCCATGGCTTTATGCCAACTTCATTTCGTTAAAGAAGGTTTATTAACTTAACTATGTTAAACTAATGATTTGAAGCATTTCGATATCGATTGCTAAATGTGTGTACACAAGAAAATCGAATTTATACCTAAATATAAGATTACGGAATTCTTCTATATGCACTGCCGTTATGCCGAATATACAAATTCGATTTTCTTGTGTATACACATTTAGCAATCGATATCGAAATGCATCAAATAACTGGTCTAACATATTTAAGAGAATAAACCCTCTTTAACGAACTGAAGTTAACATAAAGCCATAACGGCATAACGGCAGTGCATTTAGAAAAAATCCGTTATCATATATTTAGGTATAAAGTCGATTTTCTTGTATATACACATTTAGCAATGGATATCGAAATGATTCAAATCATTAGTTTAACATATTTAAGTTAATAAACCTTCTTTAACGAACTGAAGTTGGCATAAAGCCACGGCGGCATAACAGCAGGGCATTTAGAAGAATTCCGTAATCTTATATATAGGTATAAAGTCGATTTACTTCTATATACACATTAAGCAATCGATTCCGAAATGCTTCAAATAACTGGTGTAACATATCTAAGTTAATAAACCTTCTTTAACGAACTGAAGTTAACGTAAAGCCATAACGGCTAACGGCAGTACATTTGGAAGAATTCCGTAAGCTTATATTTAGGTACAAAATCGATTTTCTTGTATATACACATTTAGCAATCGATATCGAAATGCCTCAAACCATTAGTTTAATATATTTAAGTTAATTAACCCCCTTTATCTTACTGAAGCCTACAAACGCCTTAACGGCATAACGGCAAAGCGTTTAGAAGAATTACGTAATGTTATATTTATGTATAAAGTCGATTTTCTTGTATATACACATTTAGCAATCGATATCGAAATGCCTCAAATCATTAGTTTAACATATTTAAGTTAATTAACCCCTGAAGCCTACAAACGCCTTAACGGCATAACGGCAAAGCATTTAGAAGAATTACGTAATCTTATATTTATGTATAAAGTCGATTTTCTTGTATATACACATTTAGCAATCGATATTGAAATGCCTCAATTCATTAGTTTAACATATTTAAGTTAATTAACCCCCTTTATCTTACTGAAGCCTACAAACGTCTTAACGGCATAACGGCAATGCATGTAGAAGAATTCCTTTATCATATATTTAGGTATAAAGTCGATTTTCTTGTATATACACATTTAGCAATCGATATCGAAATGCCTCAAATCATTAG